>LOJH01026379.1:0-17096 GCA_001685095.1 Ellobius talpinus
AGAGAGAGAGAGAGATCATACACACAACATCTGGTCTCACAAGCAATAGTGTGAATATAGAGAAAACTGCTCTCCCCCAAATCTCTTTTTCAGTAGGGAACGTGTAAACCAAACCAGACATTATTCTATTACAATGGTTTGCTTGCAAATAGCCTGAGGATCTGAAATAAAATGATGCAAACAAACATTTGGAATCACTCAAGTCGTTTTTGAAGGTTAAGTGCAGCAGAGGAGTATACATTATCCTCGGACTGAAAGCATTCCTTTGTGTTCTACTGAGGAGTAACATTTGAGAGACGTGCCTGGGTATAGACATTCTATTTTTGCTTTAAATATCTGGAGCAGTTTATAAGAATAAAGAAGAAAAAAGAAAATAATCACTGTTTTCCAAAAAGACTCTTCTAATGGATACAGATTTGTTTTTGAAATCAATAAAGAACAATGTCACTCTCAGAGGATTATAGGAATGAACTGTCCATATGGTTACATGGTAACAACATTAAAGACTTTTTTTTCTCAACTGGACCAGTTCTTTACTGAATATAACAACAGATAGAAGAAATAAAACTTAAAATAGGGATAAATCAGCAGAATTTCAGTACATATGAATTATTTGCTAATCTCTTGATAAGTAAATTAATCTATTGTTAAATCATTTTTAGGTTCTTAGTTTCACTGGGTGTGAGTTTGAGAGGAAAAATAGAGTGAAGAATTTTATCAAGTGTATATATTAAACTTAGTTTTATGAGCACATATATTTATGGACATAATATTTATCAGACAACACGTTATAAGAAAGGTCTCCATAAAAGGCTAGTATTCCCACAAACTGTTTTTTTTTCCCAGGAAGATAAATGAAATGATAGCACCTGAGTCCAGGTCCTCTTTGTTTGACTATCACATTTAATCATGGTTACACAGTAGCACCGAAATCAGGACAAAATACAAGAATTACAAGAGAGATCTTAAATGATATGGGCTCATTGCATGCCTTGTAAGGACTCAGTTCTGAGAAAAGAATTCCAATTGCCAAAATTTTGCTGTGTTTCCACCCAAAAGAAATAAACCCCACCCAAGCTAAACAAAAGATACAATAGACTGATTTTTGAATAGATATGTTATCTACAGTTCATATGAAGGAGTCCCTTTAAATAGAAAATGTTGATTTTTTTACATAAAGCAAGATAGAGTACAAAAGCACAGCTTTTGTAATTTTGGTAATTTTGCAATTGTACAAACATATTGCATAGTATGTGTAAGAAAATAGTTCCATTTATCATATATCTATATATACAAGAAAACATTTACATGAACTTACAAAACAAAATAAATGAATTGTGGACCTGATTTAAAGAACTGTATAAATAAAGAAACAAGCTCCAAACTGTGTATCTCCGTTGTTTGTAAATGTCCTTGCACACCATTAACCCTGTTTGGCATTTATTTATAAATATTCAAACAAAAGAAATATTAAGACTGGAGACCTAGAAAGAATCACAGTTCATTGTACCTCACATTCTTAAATGTTTGTTATCACTATCCCAAGGTCTGACCCACATCAACTGACACTTTAAAAATTGTCCTCTAGTTGTAAATGTACTTCAAATCAATTATACTTTCCAGAGATATTTTTTGGCAAGCAATGAAATTTTAAACCCAACTAAGCTAATCCATCCTGAGGCCATTTTGTGTATAGTCTTTATATCCTGATTTTAAGAACATTGAGGCATTCGTTACATAAGTATAAAAATAGGCAGAGCACACTACTGAAGTGTTCTTTCTAAAACTAAAGCAGTTAACTAATGGCTGTAGCTCAGATTCTTGCAAGAAGCATGTTTCCTCCCTTGTGTCATAACCATAACCCTTATTTCTTTCAAGAAATGAGTAGGAGTCATAGTGGTCTAGAGTTAGACACAATAGAAATTCTGGTCTTTGGTCTTTGACATTTCAATGACTACTGGACTGCAGTTTAAAGCAATAGCTATGAAAGTGTCCAATGAGATCCTTCATTAATTTATAATTGGAGATAAATGTGATATTATTTTACTTTTTTGATAATGACATTCTGCAATAATCAGTATCATAATATATGCTAATGTATGCAGCAAATGATTTAATGAATGTCCAAGAAGGGTCACATGAGCAATTCTAATTAGACCAAAGCTACAAGCAGATAAGGTAACAATACATCAGATGTACAAAACTCAAAAATGAGTTTGGTGATGATAGTTGTATATAGAAAATTAGGTCATTAAATACCTTCAAATATAATTTAATGAGATATTGACATTGTATGCTATAAACTATAATGCTAAACAGCATTATATATATACTCCTGGCTAATGCTACCTTACAAAGATCTACTTTGTTTGCAATGAAGAAATTCATTAGAGATATTACTGTACCAATGGTGTGTTTGGAAAATGAAGCACTGTTGAATTGAGACATTATAATGGTAGACCATGAAGAGATTTTATAGGTATAAAAATTTAGTACTTGGTTATATTGATAAAAAAAAACTATTTTTTCAAATACCTATGAATTTTAGTTTTATGAAGGTCAATACTAACAGAACAGTAAGCAGGGTACATATATTTGGCAGGTGTTATTTTTTAAGTCCTAAAACAGTATTTAAAATGAGAGCCACAAGCATTCTTCTTCTTAACATTATCCATATCACTGAACACATTGATCAAACATGATTTACCCAAAGGGAACTGCTGTTCAATTGGTAAGAGCACAACCAGGAATATGGAGAAAAATAATGGGAAGCTGGGAAGATTTGCTTTTAGACATGGATGAACATCTATTTAAGGAATGGATCATCACAAATTTGAGCATGGCAGAGTTGGATAAACTCAGAAAAGATCATTAAATGTCTTAACAGAATCAGTAGAATTAAGAGATGAACATGGCCACAGAGAACACCTAGCTTAATATAGCCTTTTCACAGAGAACTTTACTGCAGCTAAAATGATTGAGTCTTTCTAAAGAAAATTTAAATCATTACATGTAACCAGAACCCAATTCAGAATTCCTACCCATATTTTCAAAGATTTGGGGCACTATAGACTAAGATTTGAAAATTGTAGCATAATTGGACATTGTCAGTGTGTAAACTTAGAGAAATGATTGTCTTCCATATTGCAAAATGATGATTCACAATAAAAATCAAGACGAATAAGTACAGTGCTGAATATTGGAGATACTGGTCAAATGGGACATGACATTATGAAAGTATATTTTGTTTGGTTTTTAGTGTGTTTGGATTGCTTTGTAATTGTTTTTCAATTTCACTACTGAAGTATTATGAACTCAAATAATAATGCATGTTTTTAAATCTCCTTGTGCCCCAGAGAAACTGAACTTTATATGCACCTGAGTTTATCCACTTCTAGATCTAATTGAAATGCCAGCAATTTTCCTCCTCCAGTTTCTCTTTTTCTTTTCTTACTTGCAGGATCTCAACTAGGAGTAACATCATGGCTTTATATGGTCTATGAGGCACACCTTAAAGTAAAAATATTTTTTCAGGTGATGTAGAAAGATAGACTTTGCATTGTTTAAATAAGCTACAGTGATTGATTTGTGTGTGTGTGTGTTCATTCTGATCTGTAAAACTGCATTTGGAAAGCAGTGGATAAATTTGTTCTTCAATTCGTGGACCTTTCTATCATTAAAGAAGCAATGATTCTCTTTTAGGGATTTAAAGACTTTTGAGTTTGTCTTCTAAGTGTCTAATAAAAGCTTATACATTGAGACTCTTGTACCTGAAGAATCTACAACAGTCAAGCAATCAGTTCAAGCCATTCATTTAGTATTGTAGAAGGAAGTCATCTACAGCATTTTATATTTAACAGGTATTTGAATGATACTTGCATATTCTAAATATCCCAACTTTATTTCTGTACTTCCAGAATATCTTTGAGTTGAAACTTTTGCCAGTCTTTTGTCGTTCTTTATGTTTTTTGTTATTGTTTTATTTTCATTTTCTTTATTTTTGAGACTCTCTATATAGTCCTGACTGTCCTCAACTTCCCTATGCAGACCATGTTGACCTTAAACTCAGAGATCCTTCTGTTCTGCCTCCCAAGTGCTGGAACTAAAGGTGTGAACCACCATTTCCAACCTTTCTTTTGTTCTTCACCTCTTTTTTTTTCCCTCACCATCATTCACTCTTGGCATCTCATGCTATGCAGATAAATTCTTACTGCACCCCTTACCATGCAAAATGTATGTCCTTACAACCTGTTAGTGATAGAAGAAGCCTTCAGGGGATGTTTGATCCAGTAATTTTGTTGTTTGTAAAGTGGTTGTTGTAAACTGAAGCCTCGAGATATTCTCAGATTGCCCATTCCAGCCTAATGGATTAGTAAAAGACTTTAGGAACAAGAGAGGAATATGAATTACAAGCATTAACACCCTCTGATTGTGAAATTCTCTAATTGTTTTAATGTAGCATGGCTAAATTTCTGGCATGTCTCAAATTAATGCCTAGTATCTTTTTAACATAACAATGATCAGCACCCACAACTATCAAATTTCTTGTCTTATACTGTGACTCTTTTGCAGATTAGTGTGCAAACTTCATATATGAAATTTTGTTAAAAATGAATTAAGCTCTTTGCTATGACTTTTCAAGCAATTATATATCTCAATTTTTATTTTGATATTAATTTACAGATCTTTATAATAACCCCAAAGCACAAGTCCAACACTACCTTAAAAACGATCAAAGTGAAATACCTTACAGACGATTCTGCAGAGTGTGGAATTTGCTCAGTGATACGGAGCTTTGTTTGTTACTAGAAATGCTGGGAATTCGAATGAGATAACTTTAGACAAATAGGTCACGTTGCCTGTTGCATTATCCAATTTTCTCATTTTTGCTAACAAAATCATTTCAACATGTTCCAATCATTTGCTTCACTCTAAGCTATAGAGAACAGAATTTCAAAGATTCTGCAGTCACATCGTCCTGAAGGGTAACTTCCACTCACCTGCAAATGATGTGCACAGGCGCAAGGAGGGAATGATGGGAAAATTAAGCACTTACCTTTTCATCATCCAGTCACCATCCCAAAGTTTAGGAACTCTAACATGCCAGTTTATACCCTTGTATTCTGTTGGTTTCAAGAATTTGAGTTTAAGAGTGCTGTGATGAACGAGTCTATAATCGTCTGCGGTTGTTTATTAGGAACTCGTTAACAAAAATGAACGGTGGGGAGTGGAAAGACCTAGAGTTCATGATGTCACAGTAACTTAGCAGTCTAAGAAAAGAGACTAAACGCAAACAGCAAAGGAGAAGCAAGACTAGTTTCCTCAACAGAAAAAGCACATATCCCACCCTCTTCTGAAGGTTTGACTTTCTGCCAGTTTCTTTTCTGGGATTTGTAACTTAATCACTAACTTTCGTAACTCTGAACCTGAAGTGAAAAGGACACTTAATTTGCAGATGGTGTCTCGGTGGAAAGTGAACCTGTTCTCAGCATTATGCATAACGTCAGTATTTAATTAGAGGCTGATTTAACTTTAGCAGTAAAACTCAATTTTAATGTAAATGGAGAAGACAAAAGAGTATCATTAAAACCTAAGGGTCAAGGACACCATGTAAATTTTTAGAGATTTCTGATGGGTTCCACACTGTGAGTTTATCCCTTCTATCTTATATTGCAATTGTTCAGATGTTTTGTTAAAAGCAAGTGTGTCACATGCAATAGCCACATAAATATAAGGCCATCCAGATTTGACAAATGACAGAATAATGGCGGTTTTGTTAATTTTGTAAAGATTATATTGCTGAGAGCTTTCAAAATTATCTAATGTACAAAATTCCAGACTTAGTAGACAAAGAGTACCAACATATTGAGTTTAAAGAAACAAAAACAACTCAGGGATTCTTGTCTTGTTTCATTTAGTTAAAAAACCATATATTGAATTTAATTTTTTAGTAAAGCAAGCATTACATAATGCTTCAGAATTTTAAAATTCGGGGATAAAAGTTTACGTCCAAAAAAGATGAATGGAAAATTGTGCTTCTGGACTGCAGAATTAGTCTTCTGACCCGGGTGGGGGTGGGGCGGGGTAAGCGTTTTATGTCATCATTGGATTTGGGAATTTCATCTGGGTTATGTGTTCGTGCACAGTTCGTAGCCAGGTTCTGCAAAAATCTTAAAACTGTGTGCTTCACTCCACATAGCAAAGGCACCTAAGTTATTCTCCCTTTCGAGCAAATGTCATGATCCAGGTTTCCTGCTGAAGATGTTTTTCCCACTGCCCAGTGTTGAGTAGTCAGGAGAAGGTGGGCGCCAATCCCTGCTGATTCAGGACCAGTTTGCCCTGTGGTCCATCTGATGAAGCTCTGCACTGATCACAGGGGAAACCAAGCAAAACCGTGAAGCAGACAGACGGGAACAAAAGGCTATTCTGGTGTGAGGAGGAGAAATCAGTTCCTTCAGCTCCACAAGCAAATGCTGCTGCTGGACTGACAGGTAGAGCCTATCCCAGCAGGAGAAAGGTAGAGTTTGCCATTGGGGCAGACGCACAGTTCATACACTGTCTGTCGAGAATTTGGGGAGGTGGGTGAAGAGGAGAAGGAACCGGTAGGTAGATTTCCCAGCCGGATTGTATCTGCATTTAGAAAAATCTAGGAAGAAAGGGGAAAAAAATTATCTCAATTTATTTCAGCATGGTACCTCCCTCAGAGACTTGCAGCATGGTTTGGCAGCAGAGCCTATTGCTCACGGAGTCAACAAAACAACAACAACAACAACAACACACACACACACACACACACACACACACACGGTGGGGAGAGAGACTGGCTATAGTAAAGGTTTTCCTTTTAGGTTCTTCATCATGTTGGAGAATCATATAGAGAAAGGACGACACCACTTGAGCTGACTAAAAGGAGGAGGGAGGAAATGAATTAAAAACATACTCCTTTACCTGTCTTTAAAATACTGGTGAGAAAGTGGTAAAAATCCTTTCTAAAACACCCAGAAAAGTCTCACAGTCCGAAGATCAGCTAACCTAGGAAATCATGAGAACTAACAGATAATTCCACATATCATTATGCTTGAATTCTCTATTAAATGTTACCTGGTTTCAGCAACTAAGCAACTAATTTTTCTCTTTGGGGAGGTATTTCACCTATTTAAAGATTTCTTACCCTGATTCTTCAATTTGTAACTGTTCGAGTGTGCATTTGTGCACCATTGTACCCGTGTGTGTGTGTGTCAGATGACACTAACCAAAGTTGGGTCTTGCCTTCCGCCTCTGATCCTGGGGATTGAACTCAGGTCATTAGATTTGACAGAATGTGTCTTTACCCATTAGGTTATTTCATTGGCCCTTAACTTATTCATAGTAATAGACTCCCAAAGCAGACAGGAGCATGACCGAGTTAATTGATTTTCTCCTTTCTCACCCTACTTATTACTTAACAATACTGTTGTGGGCTTCGCTGCTATTCACATCCATTTTGCATTCTGCCTGTCGAGTCTTCATGCTGTTGGGGTGAACTTTCAAGAAACGAGAATGGAACGGTGCTTCTCTGGGACTCAAAGGTATTTTATAGTTCTCTTCTCATTCCAAATAATAACTGGATTTTCCCCTAGGTCAAATACCTTACATGACCTGCCCTGTTCTCCAACATCATCTGCTGCAACTGATCTTGTGCCTAGTTTGTATTTTCCATGATTTAAACAAAGTACATGTCTCAGAGACATTTTATATTTTATATTTTGTTCTCTCAGTCTGGGCTATTGGTTTAATGTACTTACACGTTTTAATATATATAAAATATATAAATATAATACTTCGGGAATATTTTAACTCATGTGAATAGGACATTTTCATTGATAAATCCGTTCACAGAGCTACTGCCATTTTGTTTTATCAGGCAGGAAACATCAGGCAGGAAGACTGAGATATTCGTGACAGCGCCACATTTCTGAGTCTCTCCAGGTGGCAGCATGGGTGGACTTGCCCACCTCTTTCTCTTTTGCCAAGGCAGTTACTGTGATGCTGTTCACTTTCCAGCTTCCGAAATTTGTATGTCTGCTCTGTATTGCCCATAAAGTCCATCTTCCATCTGCTCGGAAACTGAATCCTGTGGCTAGAATCACACCCCAGAGCTTTGAACTCAGTGCTCCCCCATCTTCTCTTTAAAAAGAAATAATCTCATTCATTCATACCTGTTGAAATCAGTGCTACTTGTCTCCTTAAAAATGTTAATCATTTTTTGGAATAAAAATTCTCCCACACTAATAATCCAGCATGTATGCTGTTGTGCGTTATTGTACTGTGGATGTGGTTATATCTCTATAACGCTTCATTTACAGTTACGACTCTTGTTTTCTTCAATGTCAAATTTGAAGTTCCTTGCAGCATTGAGTCTAAAATGACATTGATTGTCCACAGTACACCCTTGAATTTTCAGTACAATTCTTTCTCTTCATTTCAACTATTATGTTTATTGCCTGAATACAGGACCTGATGATACGAAGCAGAATAGAATCTGAATGTAGGGAAAACATATTAAATAGTGATCAATATCTCTTTTCATACTGTAGTTATTGTAGAACACAGAAATAAAATCACACCAATATCAAAGTATTTATTTTTTTGAATTAATTTTTGATCAGATATATGAAAGTATAAAAATGTAGGTTAGTTGGATGCTATGTAATTTTCCACATATGCATGCACTGTGTAATAGTTAGCTCAGGGAAACCGTATTTAGATGCTCAGAGAGTATTTTTATGGTGAATACTTTCCAAATTTTGTCTTCAAGCCTTCTGAAATGTCTACACCATTATTGTTATCTATAGTGACCCATTCGGACAACAGAAATGTATCCAAAATTCTTGTTCATCTCTGGCTCTAACTTACCACAAACTAATTTATAGAACCATTCTGAAAATTCAAAGAGAAAAGAGAAAAGGGATGGTGTTCATTTTATTGTTTAAAGCTAATGTTGAAGCAACAAGAATCTGGAGGCATATTTCCAACTGTCCTTGGAATGAATACTTCTTCAGTAGAAAGTAAAAGGACCTCCATTATTTAAGAGTAATCAAGATTTCCAAAACTTGCAATTTCTCACGAAGTGGATCCTTGTGTCTCATGCCTGAGACATTAAAGCAGCACCTTCAGCAGCTGAGGGTCAACCCTGCTTGTTCACTCACCTCCCCTTCTGTAGACTGCAAGTGCAGTTCCTTCCTGCAGGCAGCCTTGAAGTCACCTGCAGCTGCGCTCACCTGGACCCCACGTGGAGCTTCCATTATCAAGGACCTGGTTGGTGATTCAAGCCTAAAGGAAGGCAACATGTCATTTACAAAAGAGACAACTCATAATGAACAATAAAAAGGCATTAGGATTTAACTAATCTTTACACAAAGCCAGCATGAATCCAAATCCTCACAATGTATTCCAAGGATTACAAGACCAGTTAAGTTGTAGGATATTTTTCATTACTTTATCTATTTTTGACTCATTATAAAATCTTCATTTGTACTTATCAATTATTTATTCTCATGTATAATAATTTAATAACATTTTCTTATGTTAGTTCTCTTTATCATGCCCAAAAGTAGGTCATCATGAGTTTACATGTTTAAATCTTTAATATATTATCAATATTAATGATGAGGTCCTAATAAATAAATTGCCATAATTTTGTGTGTACATATTTTTCAATAAAAGGTTCCAAGTTTGTGAATATAAAAACCCTAATGAAAATCATTAATATTGCAATCCTTCCAGAGTCCACCCTCAAAATTTTGAGAACTTGAAAATTTTCAAAAGGTGCATTAAAAATGTCAGAAATTAACATAACAAAGATTGCCATTTAACTTGGTGATTGACCTTCACTGGTTCACTGCAATGACTTCAAACTAAATGAGTCAAGGGACGGGGAATAATAATCAGCAGACAGCAGCATAGAGTTACAAAACCCCAAGCAGGCAAAATGGTGGCCACCAGCTGGTCTCTTTGAGGTGTTCTCTTCTGCTGCTAATGCAGGTGCCACATTTGTTTTCATCTCAGGATATCAGGAAAAGGCATCCTGCAGTCTTTTTGTCATCATGATCCAGAGTCGCCATTTACCTGAGGCAAGACCCAGAGCTGCTTTGCAGGGAGAACTCCATGAGATGAGTCTCAGAAGTGCAAGCGCTCCACAGAGGAACCACACTTAGAACTTTGAAGGAGGCATTCAAGAGGAGACTCATAATTTAGAAGTGATTTCAACAATTTTAAATATTGGCCTTTTTCCTCCTTCATTAATGAAAACTACTTGGAAACTTTAATTTCTATAGAGATCACTTAAATTTCTTCATACCCTCCTTGTAGCTGCAAGGCTTTAAAAATCCCGTTTTTAAGCCATACCTCTGTATTGTTGCTATGAATTAAAACAGACCAGAAAATTTGAAAAAAAAATGAATCTCAATGTCTTAGCAAAATATACTACTAACCTTTTCCATACAGTATCGGAAATTTAAAATCTTAATTTTGAAATTGTATTTTACAGCCCTTATACAATATACAATACCACTTTGAGTAGTGTATCTGTAACCAATGTCATCTTAGTGTTTCGTTGGATAACAATAACATTATTGAAATCACTCGTGGTTGATATGACTGAATCATTTGAATAACAGTCAGATAAGAACATACTTAAAATAACTTAATATCTTAAGACAGATTATATATCTTTTATTCATGTTTTTATTTTATACCCCAGCCATAGCCTTTCTTCATCCTCCTTCCTAGTCCCTTCCCACCCTCATCCTCCACCTCCTTCCATCCCCCAATCTCCTCTTCTTGCTTGTTATATTCACATTTATTTTATGCACCAGATACTCATGTTCAAACTACCCTAGAGTGCTATGTATTTGAAGGCTCAGTGTCCAAAATGTGTAAAGATTGGGAGGTCAGGGATATCAGCCAGTGACAATGGCTCAGTTTCATCTGCTCTGAATTGGCAATTAGCATTTACTTTGCAAACTGAACAAAGTCACACCTGCATTAAAGTTTCTGCTAACCTGACAGACTTGTTAAAATTTCCATGAGAGTAGAAAGTAGGAATGTTACTGATCCAGAGTTAAATGACCTTGGGTTTTCTTTCACTCCTCCAGTAGCTACTCACCATCCATTTCTGTGTACAACCTAACATCATTTGTGACTATCGGGTAAATCATTTTGGAACTGTCTAGTTTTCCAGCAACGCCCAAACTAAGAATGCCATCAGACAGCATCTTTAACAAATGGCAGAAATGTCCTGTTTGCTGTACCCATCAGACCGAGCCTTTTACTAACGTATTTGAAAAGTGTTTCAAATTTCTTTCATTCATTAACACCATCAACAAAATCTCACAAAAGCATTTCCAACATTCAAATACAGCCTTTGGAGGAAGTCTGATTCCATAGTCCCAGGCATGGTCACTCATATTTGGTTCAGAAATGTATTTTCCTTCAGATGAGAGATTTTTGCGTTATTTTTGCTAAAAGGTTTCAGAACATGACATATGTCAATGTGTGATAGCATGTGGAAGGACAATACTTTGTGTTCTCTCTCTCTCATACACACACACACACACTTCTTTGAATCCCTCCCCATGACCTCCTATTTGTTGTTCATCAACTTATCGACCAGAACATCTCCACATATGGCAGAAACTGATAGAAATCATTTGTATTTCCTAAGCTTAAAGCCATTTTGAAAAACTAGAGCCATTTTGCTACAGTGAAATTGATTTTGAACATCAATAAAAACACCAAGTGATTGAAGGAAATGGACAATCATTGTTTACTTCCATCTGTTACAGAGCTACTTCCTTGATTCGTAGACAGGTAGATACAAAGGGAACCTAATAGAATGGTGACAGGGTTCTCTGTGTTCTTCCTGAGATCCATCATGAATAATGGAATACCTATTCTTTAGATGTCAGTGGTCTGCAGGAAAAAAAAGGTAGATGTCTCAGAATAACTGTGGGTACAAGCTTCAACGTACAAAAACCCAGCAGCAATTCATGGGAAATGAAGTCTGAGAGAAGATTGGCAACCTGTTAAGAAATGGCAGCTTGGATCTACGTGGCATCCACTGACAAAATACCAACATAAATACTTTAGTGCTGAGCAAGCTCTTTGGTACAGTGACTAAAACCAAGGGGAAATGAATCAGATTTACTGGCCTTAGTTTCTGATACTCAGGGCATGAAGCTCAAACTTGTAAATTATATTTTTGGGAATTTTTTTTAATCTGAAACAAGACTTTTTTCTGAAAAGATTTAATTACTTAATATTCATATTTATGCATTGCCTGGTATTTTTAAGCATTATCAAAATGGTAAAAATTTCATACTGCTGCAAAATTCCTTAAGTGCTGAAATAATTAAGACTTTGAATTAAATAAGTCTCAATTGTATACTTTGTTAGTATTGATATAATTAAATGTGAAAATTGTAAAAAAATAATGCAAGTGTTATCAAAATAGCACATTATGTTTTGAATAACAAGCAGTATTTAGACAATACACACAAATAATTTAAAAAGAGGATTTAAAGAGTATGGGTAATGAAATTTATTAGACTAGTTGGAGGATTTCTTGCAGTTTTAATTTAATGTCAAACAAATATTTCTTCAACACATGAAAACTGAATTAATCTTAAGCATTTTGATAAGCTTCCCTGAATATGTAGTATAAATTTTTATAGGAAAATATCATGTAATAATATATTAACCTGATGTATGGATCCAGACACAAAACATCTCAAGTTACCACTGGCCCTTTTGTAAATGGGATATTCACTTTTGTGAAAGAATATTTAAAGATGCAGATTATCTTAGTTGTCTGCCTTCAGCATTTGTAATTGGATGCTTGACTAATTGGTTGCATGGAACTGTCTGGAATGGAAATTGTCTATTGTATCGTTGTTGAATAGGTAAGAAGCCACTTCTTCATAAACTTTATATCAATAGGGTAATGTCCTTCAAGTATACCACAAGAGGGTTAAAGGTTTTCATACATTGACAATAATAAAACAAAGTTTACACGTACTCAAAAGTTTTATCACACTTTCCAAAGACATTAAAATGCTTACAATGAGTCATCAAAGGACATTATTGAACAGATAGATTTAGACAAAGTTTTCAGGATTTGAAGTAATAGCATTAAAACTAGTCATGTCAGCTTATCAAAATAGAATGGGCACTGTGTAATTATGCATTTCATTCATATTAATATTTCCCAGGAACTTTTAGAAGCTGGTGCTTCTAGGAGCTAAAATATAAATTCAGGGTAGAAATTCATGTAGAAAGACATTCCTTACATTGAACATGTAGCTGCAAATTCTATCATCAAGCCAATTACTCCCAAAGAGAAACAAAGGAAGAAATTGAAGTATAAACTACTGAAACCAAATTATTGTGTGCAAAAGGAAACCAATCTAATGAGTGAATTTCACACAGGTATTAGAGTAAGAAACTATGAATGCTTCCAATATCAGTTGCTGCTGAATGTTCTGGTGATCAGTCAATGTACTCCTAGTTGAAAGCATTTTTAAAAACTAAATGATACAGTTCTCACAATAGGTAGTTAGATTTTCCCTTCTCTAATAATGGGTTAGCCATATGACTATAGTAGTGTATTATAAACTAACTTCTAATACTGGAATATTACTGCATAGTTAAACCATAGTTATTACACTCATACTAAAAACTAGATGTTCTAATTTTCTGTGTGTTACCTAAAACCTACTTAAATATTATGCTGGTTGCTTTATCTCTGGGTTATGCTGCAGGTGCAAGGATCCCTAAGTACCCAAAGTGATCTTGACCAAGCACAATATTAGAGACCTGAACAACTTCTGACAAAGCTGCAATAAGCAAGACATAACTGACAGCGCACCACAATTGATCCAGTGAAAGAAACGTATTTCATAACCAGATTGTTTTTTCTTGCACAATTATCTCACCTTGACAAGGGCAATGAAGTTATTCAGAGAATTATTACAACAGATAATACTGGAATAACTGGATATCTATACAGGAAAGTTAGCTTTAGTCTCTACCATATACTACCATATAGAAATTGAAATCATAAGGCTTTTTGATTTTTGTGGTTGGAGAGAGTAAAAGTGTCATAGTAATTGGTACATATTTAAAAACATGTTTGATAATATTAAATTAAAATGTACTTTCAAAATTACCACCAGTGATGAAGATATAATGGACCGGGAAATAATATCTACAACATGATGCATCAGAAATAGCTGGTACCAGGACATTTGAAAAAAAATTCCTCAGTACTTACAGAATATGTGAACATGTCAGGAATTATACACAGTTGTTGGACAATTGCCTGAAAGCATCTCATTTTTGTTACCTCTTGTATAAGAGCAAACAGAACAGAAATGCAACATCAGCATGTTCCCTCTGCGCTTACTTGAATCAGTATGAGTGCTAACACCAAATATTGGTGAGACTAGACAGTCACTGACAATAATCATTTTGGTGGAAAAACATTAAGAATTTTGGAAAATTTTTTTGCAATTTGACATAAAGCCTAGCAAGCAGAAACATCATACACAAATGTGCACGTGTGCATATGTTTTTGAGTATATATAATATTAAATAAAAGTGCACATATGCATATATAATATTGCTTTTATAGTATTTCATATATACTTTCATCAGTACTTTGCTTACTTAATAGTATTTTTTGCTTATAAGACTGTAATGTGCAGAAATACTATCTTCAAAGTAAAAGAAATAAGGGCTACAAGTGTACATTTAAAGTTTCCATGAAACCTAGTACAGAACACAGAAGATATTAAATACTCATAAAAATCTATTGAGTAAGCTGTCCGAATTCACATTTTCAAAAACAGTTATCTATTCTCTACTGTATCTTATATGGATTAATTCTTGAGAACACACTCATGACTGTGTACTGCTTTATTTACTCAGCCAAAAGATTTCACTTGCCTGATAAACATTGCATCAGTTAAAAGAACTTCCTGTTAAAAATTGTCAGCAATGTATGTCAAGATCTCAGACACACAGATGAATAATTAAATAGCTCAATTATCACTGTACTTTGTTTCTACTTCAGTTTTGCAATTTAAATTAGAAACACTCATCTTGGGAGTAGTCACACTATTTTAGCATTAGATGATAAGTCAGGCCTATTCAGTGTTAAAGTAACGGATGGTCAGAATATAAAAAAATCAGAAATACCATATACTAACTACGATTTATTTTGCACTTACACTTGCAAATGTTGACACATCTGTAGGGCACCTAAAGTCATATGTAGTGCTATTCCTATAGTGATAGACTATAATTAGATGATACAACATACACATAATTACAAAAATTATAGAGCCAAAATGATTATCTTAGGACTCAGAAATCAATACGAATGAATTAGTCTCTTCTAATATATGCAGTTTATATTTAGGTATATCTTAATTTTGCACATACTGTTGAATGCTGAAGTTAAATTAATTCAACATTTAAATGGAAAGAAAACACGTCTCTCCAGAATACTAAAAATATGGACAGCATACATTGTGCATTGCTGAGATCAGACTGAACGCAAAGCTATCAATGTCACAAAGCCTTCACTGCTCTTGCGTGGTGGAAACTGCAAGTCATTTCTTCTAGCTCTCACATATTATTTGTGAGCCACCTGCTTTGAAAAGGGACACCTGAGTATCTCAGGTATAGCTTACCATATATTGACCAACATCTCCTCAATCCCACCTTCTCCCTCATTTTCATCCTTTGAAAGCATTCTGTTCCAAACTTCTAGAGGTCAGCTGTGTTTATATGTGACATGAGTGATAACGTGGACTTCCTGTATTTGGAAGCTACATTAGAACAGTCTGCAACAATTGGCATTGATGCCATCCATATGTATCCCAAGGAGACTCTATTTCTTAGACTATATCACTGCCACATTATTTAAAGGCATTTTGTTTTAATCATTAAAACTAACAACTGCCTATCACACTACTACACATGAGATACATTGTTTTCTGTTGTAATATCAAGAATATCAAGGATCACAGTTATGCCAAACATCCTAAATTCCTCAGGGCTATGGGTGTGTTTGTGTTTGTGTGAGAGACTATGCATATGTGTGAATATGTGTGTTATATATGTGTTTGTAGCATATGTAGTATGCATTTGAAAGTATGTGTGTGTTCACACATACAGATTTGCGCACACACCTAAAAGCCAGAGAAGAGCACTGAATGTTCTGCTTTATCACATATTATTTTATTTCTTGAGATACACCCTCAAGACTAAAAGTACATTAAAATTTGGTTTAGACACTACCATTAACATTCCTCAAACCCTCTAGTTTTGCATATAATATGGAGTTATTAGCTTGATTAAAAATAAAAATTAAAGACCACATAAAAAACCACCCTCTGGTAATAAATGATAGATTATTGAAACTGTGTTTCTTAATCAGTCAGAATAAAAGTCACAGAAAATAGCACAAGACTACGAGATTCTGAATATATGTTACTGTAAACATTATTGTTTCTGTACTCAAAGTTTTGTCTCATTTTGCAAATGGGTGACAAGGTACTCTACAGGCTATAGAAAGAGACACCTAGACACCAACCCAGCCACAACCCTTCACTTACAATGTGTCCTACCTGAAATGTATGCTGGAGCAATGGTGGTTCAGAGCTTGTGGAAGTGACCAGCCAATGTTTGGTTTAATTAAGGTTCATGCCTTAAGAGAGAGTTCATTCTCTACACTGCCTAAGTGGCCATTAATCAGAGACTGTATAGCCCAGATACTTTGGGTAGAACCAAACACAACCAACTAAACAAAAGCAAGCAAACAAGAAAGAATGAAAGGAAGAAAGAAAATGAAAGAGAAGAAAGAAAACAAACAAATGATTCCTAATGATATTCTGCTATACTCGCAGATATTCATGCCTTATCCAGACATCATCAGAGAGGGGGTCCCCTCCAAAAGTAGATGGGAGCCTGGGAGCCAATGCACAGACACATAGCCAATCATGGAGAGAGAGAGAGAGAGAGAGAGAGAGAGAGAGAGAGAGAGAGAGAGA
>LOJH01026380.1:5575-18420 GCA_001685095.1 Ellobius talpinus
ATGTGGTTGCTGGGAATTGAACTCAGGATCTTTGGAAGAGCAGGCAACGCTCTTCACCTCTGAGCCATCTCTCCAGCCCCCACATAAATACTTTAAAAAAAGAAAGAAACCTGTAACTGTCAAGGTAGGCATTGTCTCTAACAAGTTCCTTGTAAACCTGGGAACACAGAACTAAATAAGCATACAAGAAAAAAGGGGCGATTGCACAAGTTAACTTTAAATCACTGTAACAACTTCCAGAAAAAGTTTGTTTTTATATTTTTAGAAACTGAGACGAGCAGCATTAGACTGTGCTCTGTACAATCTGCAGCTGTATTACACTCATCTTCCACAGCTGAATATAGGGCCTGGCACACGGAATACACTCAAGCAGTTCAGTACTTAACTAATTTCATTTTCTATAGACATAAGGTAGAAATGGAACCCTGAAGTTCTACTCCAGTCAAACTGTATTCTACCTAAAATAATTCCTAAATTATATTTGTTCATTTCTTTTCTCTCAATAAACTATAAGTATCACAAATGCAAAAGCTGGGCTTTTTTTTTCCTTTGGTTTTTCAAGACAGAGCTTCTCTGTAGCTTTGGAGCTTGTCCTGGAACTCACTCTCTGGACCAGGCTGGCCTCAAACTCACAGAGATCCACCTGCCTCTGCCTCCCGAGTACTGGGATTAAAAAGATGGTGGGTATAACCACCACCAGGTAGGGCTGTTGTTTTTTTTTTAATTTACTGTTTGTTTGTGTTTGCATATGTGTACAAGCATTGTTGAAGAGGCACACATGCAACAGTGTACATGTAGAGGTCAGAGGACAATTCTGTGGAGTTACTTCTCTCCCTCCACCTTTATATGGGTCCTGGGGTTTGAACTCAGGTCACCACACGAGTGACAACTGCCCTTACCTGCTAAACCATCTAACCAGCCAGCCCACTTAGCCCTCTTCTGAAGCCTGCAAAGCAACTAATCTGTATGTATGCATGCATGTACGTACATTCATAGTAAGTATAGAATGCTCCCTCAAAATTTTAAGGTAACTTAAGAGCAGCTCACATACACTTACCTACCCCATGTAAAAACATGTTCTTCCTACCAATAAGATTTATTTTTCATCATCTTTGGCACAAATTCTAAAATGCTATTTGCCAAGTCTTATGCCCAATAAATATGCATCCACAAGCAATTATGGAGATAGATAGCTTATGGGGAGGGGGCACTCCTTGGTCAGGTCCCAATGCTGGCCTGTGGTTAGGGGGAAAGGAGTGGGGGGAGGGGGTGGTCCTGTGATTAATCACTGCCCACTCTGCTTAGGGGTATTTATCACAGCCCACTGTCAGGTAAATCACTGGAAAAACACCTCTTCAGTAATTAATGTGAAGTGACGGATGGACAGCCCCTGGGCCCATTAATCAGGAACATCAGCAGCCTACTGAGATTATGAATGTCAGGATGCATAAACTGCCGGTGGATCAATAGGCCCAGGAATTCATCCAAGGCTCTCATTTCCAAGGCATCTCCGGTACATTAGGTTCCCCCAGCCCCTCCCTCAATCTGAAGTGAAAATCAAGGCTTTAGAACAAAGAACAGGAGCTGAGGCCTCAAGTGACCACTGCAATAATATGGTCAAGGAAGATGGCTATGACTAGGAAAGAATCCAGGGTAGGCAACAAGCACACAAAGTGCCATATACTGATCAAGAGGCTCTCTCAGAAGGCATGCTACACTTGAAACACGGAGTAACCAGGAAGATGTAGTTGGTTTCACTCATCAAAACCTCATTATCCATTTTAGGTATCATCCTGTTCTTGCTTTTACTCATTTACCTGTCCAAGTTTTCTTCCTTTCACATAAGAACGACTAATGTAGAGAGAAATAAAAATGAAAATTCAATTTTCACTACTTAAGAATCTGGGTAAATTTTTAATTTAGTAAGAAAAAGAACTTATATGAAATAAAATAATTGTTTAAATTTAGTTTAATCTTATCACTCATTACTATGACAAACATAGGAGAAGTATCTATAGTGCTAACCAAAAATATTCTCCATGTAAAGCATTTGTTCAACTGGAAAAATTGTCTGGCACTAAAAGAGAATGACAGTGTCATAATCCAAGTTTAGCCGAATTTTGTATGGGAAGGAAGGTTGGGCTAAGGCCTCATACAGAATGCTGTAGGCTGGCAGTGACAGGAAGGAGACTGCCCTTACTGCCACATCCTGCCAAACCCCAGTGCTGTTTTGTGGTCAGACTCAGGCCAGAGCTACAATTGTTGGTTAGAAAGTGTCTCAGAGTTACGGCTGCCTGTTCCGCTAAATCTCATCTCATCTTACTGATGGATGGATGGACAGATGGCTGCTTGGTGAAAGCAGCATTATCAGCCAGCTTCTATGGAGCCTCTGAATGATGGATAGCCCTCTTTCTACTTTCTCCAAACCACCATCGATCCAAGCCATATTTCAGCGGTCAGAAGCCCAGTAATATTAAGACACACAATCAGGTTAAGTTACTTGCAGTATAAACCTCTAAAACAGAAATCTTAACACCTCTGCTTTGCTGTCATGAACTAGGCTAAAAATGCTACAGTTTGATTCTTTCTAGCTGCTAACACAATGAATTCCAACAGCTCAAAGCCCAAAGGGAACAGCTGGGCTCTATTCCTAGCAGTACTTGAAAAGCTGACTTGCCTGCCAAATTTTTTACTAGCCAGTTCATTTCTGGGAAATGAACTCTGCAGCAGTGGTGAGCAGATCTGTGAATATGTGTATCCAGTGGAGTGTGAAGCTATTAGAACCATCAAACCACCTAGAGTTTGTCAGTGATTCCATCAACAACCCCAAATGCATGGAGTCTTGGATCTACCAAGTATACCAACACCAAGGATGCTCACTAAAGCAAGGAAAGATTAAAATCCTGTCTTATACAGAATTCTAAAATGTTGTATGTATCTAGTCTGCTTGACCAGCACCTATTCTCTTATTTGCATATTAAATTATTAAATTCTAATCCCTGCTTGCTTTCACAAGCATATTTCTGTATCCGTTTTTTCTGTTTTAAACACCATAGGACTGTCTGCCTACTTAGATCCCATTGCCTTTGTTCCTTCCATGCCACCCTTGGCTCTCTAGCAACTTAAGGTCATACAACTGGCTTCTGTATAAAAATTATTTCCACTTTTAAGGCTAGACAAAATAGAATGTGACATCAGCTTTGTGATATGGAATCCTAGAGCTCATGAGTCTTTTTCTATATTTATTCATTCCCAAATGATCTCTAAATGATTCATTATCAACCCCCTGCACCCACTCAGGATGACCTGGCTCCTAGTCTTTCAACCATGACTGAACTGTTGCTACTTTGAACCTATGCTCATAATTGTCTGTCTTTAGTACTTACACCTTAAGAATCACCAATAGCTGTTTTATCGAAACAATGTACTATATTTAAAATCTGCATCTTTGTTATAGTGTTCTCTTTAAGAACAGTATTGCCTTTCACATAAATATTAAAGAATGTCTACAGAATCTCACACTACTAAAAAAGGACCAAATAGGTTAAAAATAAGCATGCCAACATTTCAAACAAAGACACCAAAGATCCAAGAATTTTGTTCTGTTTTGTTTTGTTTTTTTGAGACAGGGTCTCATTATGTAGCCCTGGATGGCCTGGAACTCACTATATAGATCAGGGTAGTCTTGAACTCAGAGATCTACCTGCCTCTGCCTCTGTCTCATGAGCACTGGGATTAAAGGCATACACCACCACACTCAGCTCAGAACCCTTATGTATGCCCATGGCTACATAAATATTCAATAGCTACAATACTGAGACCTAGTTATGAATAGCATGCTCCCTCTGCTATACTCCTCAAGACATTTCATTTTCATCCTTGGAATTTCAACAAGAGGGTAGGTCATGGGTTGAGTGTGTATGCCTGCGTTTGGACACAGGAAGTGACTAAATAAGTTACAAAGGCCCAAACCTGTTGACTTATTACTGCTATGCTTCCCATCCAAGATGCACACTGATCATCTAAGAGTCATTAAGTATCTCAGAGAATAATATCAGATAAAGCCCTGTCAACTTCTACTCTATTTATTTATCCCAGTTCTATCAAGAATAATAAAAAGAAGAAACTGAAAGATCTTAGAGCAAGAGGCCCTACAACTCACCCTAAATGGACAAAGATATAAGTGAAATGTGCTCCTTTCATTTCCATGACCAGAACACATTTCTGGTCAGAAACAAAGCACAAGACGACTGATGGACTTCCCCCTCTGGTGGACAGAATGTGTCACTACAGCATCTCCCAAGTTTCCAACCTACCTCTCCACACAGCTCAAAATGCTCAGGACACCACTGCAAAGAACAAATGTGTGAAGGAGGGGTGGGAAAGACAGAAAATAGAGAGGTGCGCTGTACTGAGAGTACTCAGAACTGGAGACGTGATGGCGGTAACTGGTGTTGTCTCTGGGCTAAGCCCTGTTCTTGGCATTGGGGAACACAGGGAATACTCATTGCAATGAGTATGTGCAAGCAAAGCTGTTCCAGCAAAAAAGTAGACTGGGTGACACACCATGACACACTGCAGCTTCCACAGTGAGTTGGTTTTTTTTTTTAAATTTTTAGTCTTTATTTTTTTATTTTTACCTTTTGTTTTCTTTTGGGGGGAAGGTTGCAAGAGTGGAGGGGAGATATGGAGGGACAAAGAGATGAGTGGGATTGGGGTGCATGATGTGAAATTCACAAAGAATCAATTTTTTAAAATTCAGGTTGTATAATCTCTTCATTTTATTTTATTTTAATTGATTTTATTGAGCTATACATTTTTCTCTGCTCCTCTCCCATCCTCTCCCCTCCCCTTCAACCCTCTCCCATGGTCCCCATGCTCCCAATTTACTCAGGATCTCTTCATTTTAAAGATGAGAAAACTAGTTGGAGAGTTATCTCAGACTTACAACTATTTGAGTGGAAAGCCAGATCGAAATCCGTATCACCTATCAACTAAACTAATAATTTTATCACCCACTTTTCCACCAAGTGCATGCTCAAGATATATGCTCAGCAAAGTTTAATCAGGAAGTTAATTGTGCTGCAAAAATAATCACATAATGCACATCAAATCCAAATATATTATCCACACTAATGCTCATCTCCATTAGTGTAAGTGGTCAGGACAACTTTCCTATCTGATTCCCACAAGAACTCTACAACTGTTCTCCCAAGAGCAGAAAAAAAATATTTTAAGAATTCCAAAAAAGGGCACATCACAAAAAAAAAAAATCACACACAAAACAAAACTCTGGTGCTAAAAGAGCAGTAAACAATGGCAATTCTTTGAACTATACAATCTGTAAGTTCATAGAAAGGTTGTTTTATATGCATTAGCCAAATATATTTCATGATAATCACTTTTTAAAGTCATCTATCTGTACAGCTATGTTAAACCAATATGAAGATCCTGATCTTCATTTTTCCAATTTGGTTTAGAAAGCATTTAGTCAATGCCTAAGAAAATGATGACTTTTTTTTTAATCTGCTGCTGTGAACCATGTCTAATTATGTCTTCTGTTTCATTAAGGTTTAGGCCCTAAAACAAAAGTGAAGCAATGATGGAGTAGCATCAATAAAAGTAGTAGGGGAAGGGAAAGAAAAAGGAACTATCAGCTAATAAGAGACTGTATTAAAGTGTGTGTGTGTGTGTGTAAAATCTCATCTGCTACCATCATCTGATACTGAAATTAACTGCTTACTGTACAAGGATCACACTGGCTATGGAGAAAACCAAGATGGAATATTTAGGGAGTTGTGAGGTGTGAGCAAAGGCAAGTGTTTTGGGGAGGTAAAAGTCTGAGATGGTAGTTTGGGACTGAAGAGCCCAGAAAGGGAAACTTTGAGATAGAGTTTTGAAAACTCTTAGATATCATGAAAGGCTGAACCACATGATGCTTGTTCACAAGGGCTTCTGAGGGTACACTTGGCTATCCCTATCCTGAAGAATAGCTTCCCTGGCATGAAATGCCATGCCTAGGAGGACACGGGAACAGAATGTTTGTGTTGTGGAAAGAGGCAAGTATACAGTCAGGTGATCTACACCACAGTATTAGTTACTTTTCTTGTTGCTGTAACAAAAGTTCATGACAACAGCACTAACTTGAGAAAGAGTTCATTTGGCTCACAGTTTGAGGGGCAACACTCCAGCAGGGAAGGCAAGCAAACAAGAGCAAGGAGGCTGCAAACCACATCGAGATTGCAGTCAAGAAGCAGAGAGAGATAAGTTCTAGGACTCAGCTGGCTTCCTCTTTCTCCTCTCTTTATTGAGACTGGGACCCTGTTTCATAGGAAGGAGCTACACACATTCAGAGTGAGCCTTCCCTCCTCAGTTAAACTTTTTCTGCAAATCAACAACCTACACACAAAGTACAGTCTTCTAGGTGACTTCAAAACCAGTAATGATGGATGATTATTAATCATCATAACCAGGATCTGCAAAATATAACCTCAAGTGTAAATCTGGACTGTGGGCTGTTTTTTTTAATAAATAAAGATTTAATGAAACATGGCCAAAAATAAATAAATAAAATCTCATTTCCTCCAAACTACAATAAAAATGACACAAATTCACCTAGTTAACCTGTTAGTTAAGATATCAAAGTTCCCACACTTAACTACTACATTAGGTTACATGATACTCAGTAAGACACACCAATGTATTAATTCCATAAACATTTACAATTTGATTAAACTCTGTAAATGCAAAGCAACCAAAGACAATTCAAAACTGCCTTAATAAAATGAGAAAACCACCAAGATAAAAATGAAAAACTTGCATGCTTTCATGGCATGTCTATTTCCAATAGCCTTCTAAACTTGAAGTGCTGACAATTATAGCTGACTATTGTCTGAAACTTCCTCATTCACCTTGACTCAAAGCCACAGGGTGAAGAACCTCAGCAGGTGTCAAGCCAGGAACTCCCCAACTTCTACTTCCCATCAGAGTAATTTCTGTACTTCTTCCCCCAGTATTTGAAAGCATCCAGAGGCATACATACACATGGGGATAAAGACCAATAAAATGAGTAACACAGTCTTTAGACTAGAGAAAGCTTCAAATCAGAATACAGAAATTCTTCATTGTTGAGTTTTAGAATTGAAGAAATGAAGCCAGACATGGTGGTGCACAACCATAATCTTATAACCTGGAGCTGAGACAAGGTGATCCCAAGTTCAAGGTCAGTTTGGGCTATAAAACAAGACTGTTTGAAAAAATAATAAAAATTTTTCAAAATGAGAAACATCTATCAAATATGAGTTGCAGATGATATTTTCAGATGCATCTTACAGGACATAATAATTACCGTACTCTGTGTTTTCCTTAGGCATGTATAGCCTTTGCTTCTCTGTATGCCGTTTGACAAAGAGAATACAAACAACTTCAGCATTTCACAAAAATCTGAGTATCAGGATGACAAAAGATACCTAGCACATAATTCCAGTAGAACCTTGAGTCTTAAACTACAGCATGAAAAGGTTTTCCTTGCAATATAGCATAATTAATGTCCCAAACATTTTACACTCTACTAGCAATAGTCACCACGCATGAGCACCAACTGATTTCACACTTTATAGGCTGGGAAACAGGCTGAAACTTAGTCTCTTTCACACTCCACTGACACGGCAACCCCGTAGCTCACCCGCTTAACGCTTCCAAACTTAATGTTAGCTCTATTACTGACCATTTCTAAAAGCACTCAGATGAAAGGTTTTCTGTGACTGAACGAGAGCAATACAATAAACAGATTTTTCTGTTTCCTACTCTGAATATATACTTGGCAGTAGGGAGCAAACAGAGAAGAGGAAAAACCTAAACAAAAAGTTCTCTTTTTCTCTACACATCTGGGTGTTGGTCTGTGTTCCTAAAGTTACTCAACAGTCTCTTTCCTGGATCTGTTCTGAGTTAAAATGGAATCTTATTGCTGACAATAAAAGCATTCAGAAGAATAAGGCTCTGGTGTCTCAGCCCTCGCATGCACTACAACTTCCCCCTCTTTAGGATGCACAGTCTAAAGCCAATAAATCATTAAGTGGATTTTTAAAAGTTGAGGCCACTATACTTAATTTGTGCTTAGTATCTCTTTGTATTATCTCTTTTGACTCCGACCAGAAAACTAAGTGGTACCTATCATTATCTCAGCTCCACAGAAGAGAAATCTGAAATTTCAATTACTTAAGATCACAGAGCTCCCATGTGTTAATTCAGAGTTCCAGACCCTGCACTTAACTATTATGTTAGACTAGAACACAAACTTTCTAAAACCTATAACGTAGTAAAAAGCATAGCAGGGAATAGCTTAATAAACACCAACAAAAAATGAGTAACTATAAATGAAGGAGATGGAGTCTATACGCTATAAACAGCTACAACTGTTATCTGCCTCTCCCTGCAGCTACGTCAACATGTATGAAAGAAAACTGTGCCTAGAGATGGAGAATACCAAAAGGCAAGTTTCTCTTTGAAAGCAAAGAAAACATGAAAGTTAATAAATAAAAACTTGTCTCCTATGCAGGTTTAAAGTTTACTAATTAAGAGCTTCAAGAATAACAATTACCTTAGAATATAAAAACATCTTCACAGCAATGTTTTAAGGATCAAAAAGCTTGCACAGAGGGTTGCAGAGGCTTTCAAAGAAAAACAATCTACTGAACAAACATTGCTCAAATACTTAAAGCACATTCTAATCTATTATTCTTATGATTCAAAAACAAGATAAACGTTAGAGAGATAAAAGCTAATAATAGGTAATGGCATTTTCTCACTGTCAGACTATTTATTTAGACTATGCTGGGGCAGTGGAGATTATAAAGCAGACTACAAGTAACAACATAATTTGAGACACATGAAAAGAAACGTAGCCTCCCTCAATAAGATGTCTTTAACTAATTAGAAAGAAGAAGCAGGGGAAATAAGTTGTCTGAATGGAGTACATATAATTGCCAATAAAGAAAAAGGCAATAAATGACAGAAATCCAAGTAAAGAAGCATCTTTAAGGCCCTGGAACAGTCATGAAATATGTGGTACTAGAGGTAAACCTTTAGAAAATGTAATTCAGTCAGACAGTGGTGGCACACACAGAGGCAGGCAGGTCTCTGTGAGTCAGTCCAAGGCCAGTCTGGTCTACAGAGCAAGTTCCAGGACAGCCAGGACTACACAAACTCTGCCAGGGGAGGTGGGTGGGGGGAGACAACGACAACGCAGTGTTATTCAGACTGAATTTATGGGAGACATTCCAAACAGAAAAATAAAAACCAAAACAAACATATAAAAACCACCACCACCAAAAACCACGTGAATAGGCAGAAAGGACCGCAGACACGATGGCTTATGCAGCTGGCCATATCTGGAGCATCAAGGAATTACTATGGCCAAGCTCTCAGGAGGGCCCTCTTCTAAGGTCAGTCTTCTTCATATCCTCATTAGACTGAAAAGTGAGATTAGTGTTGTCTTCTATGAGCACTAATCCAGCCCAAGGGCTTTACCCTCCTACCAACTACTTCCCAAAGGCGTGACTTCTAAAACACCACCATTTTGAGATTTAGACTTCCACACGTGTGTAACATGGTGGGAAGGAGCATAAACATTCAGCCCATAACATGAAATTAAGTATGGATTTCTGTAAGAAAGCTGTGGAGACTCAACCTAAGACTTGACAATGGAAGGCTTCAACACCAGGGATCAGGAATTCAAGTAGAGCAGTGGGGAATCCAGTCTGGGCCCTAAGAATAATTTGAACAGTGTTACTGTTAGTGCCTCTGGGTCTCTACTCATCCCTTGATCACCATATTTGCCCTTCCATTATCCTTTTTATCTTTTAAAATATGCATCATTGGTGTAAAGACAAAATAAGCAACCTGAAGACTCACTCATACTTCTCTCATGCCAATGATGAAGCAGTAAAATAACAATCTAATCAGAACAGAATCAGCAGGAGGACCAGACTCCAAAGTAAGAGCTCTCAAGTCTAATTCCATACTTAGAACGAGTCAGTAAAAGAAAACCGTAACTTGTCCCTATGAAGCACTCCTTGTAGTCTAGAAACTCATTCTTTGATATCTAATACAATTATGGTAAGTTGTGTATTCCTGAAACAATTATCAGCTGGTGGTATGTATGTAAGTTTATGAGTCAAATTAACTGAGCCAATCAACCAGATACACTGGCTTGTGCTAAAAGCCAAGCTATTTGGGATCTAGTAATGTTAAATGACCTTACCACTACTGCAACAATTCCTAAAGAGGAATTCCTAAGCTCCCATCTCAATTATACTGATATTTAGTTTCATTTCCTGATCCTGATACAAAGTGATTTATCTGGTCTCTTTAACAATTTAAATTCCATCTGACCCAACCTTACATATTTTTCCCTATTATTTATTTTATGTGTATGGGTGTTTTTGCCTGCATGTGTATTTGTGAACCACGTGTGTGTCTGGTGCCTACAGAGGCCAGAAGAGGGTGCTAAATCCCTAGGACTAGAATTATAGACAGTTATGAACCACCATGTAGTTGCTGGGAATTGAACTTGGGTCCTCTGAAAGAGCAGCCAGGGCTCTTAACTGCTGAGCTCCAGTGCGCTTAACTTTCCAGCTTCCTGAACCTTACAGTTTTGGTGACATGATAAACTAGAACAATGACACTTTTCAGAGGGTGGTTCCCATCCCATCAATTCCCCCTCCACACCCTATTTTTGTCTCCCAGCTTATAACAGAGTTTAACTACTAGAACAGCTTGCATTTAAACTGCCCACAACACCTGAGTTGCTCCACTCTGCTCTCATTTCCTCCCCTCCATCTCCTCTTTAGCTTACATATAACCATTTATTCTGCTGTCCACCTTCCCCAACTGCTGCTCAACCATTCATAGCCTGTCACAGACTGTCAGTTCTGCATTTGGGGACTTAACAAGTACTCTTGTGGGACAGTACAAAGTGTTAGTACAGCATTTTCCCGGACACAATGTCACTCTTTATAGCCAGTAGCAAATTAGTTTCTTCTTTGAAAAAAAAATACTCCTAATAAGACAGGTACAAGGAGATTTTAAATAACCAAGACTCAAACCCCCTTTGGTGTTCTGTGAGATGTAAGCAGTCTCTGTCATGTGCATGCATCTACTCACTAAACTACACACATCTAGAATACCTGGAAAGCAGATTTCTAACACTAACAAAAGCAAAACCTCTATCAAAGGCGGGAGGGGGCGTGGGGGGGCTACTTTATCCTTTTTCCTGTGTCTAAGGCTTCTCATCCTTGGATTCTATTTGAAACCACTTTGTTTAAACTTGGGTCTTGACATCAGCATTTATTTCTGACTATGTCTCACTGTGCAAAACCATTTAAAAGAAACTTCGGAGCTGGGTATTGTAGAGCATACCTGTAATCGCAGCAGTTAAGAGGTGAGGCTGGAAGATAAAAAGGCCAGTCTGGGCTACAAAGACAGTTCAAGGCCTGCTTGAGCTACATAGAGAGACACTGAAGAAAAAAAGAAAGAAAAAAAAACCCAAGTTTTGCCATGTGCTTCAGCAACATAAGTTATCTTCTGACAGCTGCTGCGGCCAACCCTCTGATCACCACTAAAGCCTCTACTCTGCACATCAGTTTCCCAAACTGCTCCCAACAACACACGTAAGCTGCCAACAGTGACAGGACCATCAGGATGTGAGTAGGAAAAGCTCTCCAAAATAGCAGTCTAGAGTAATATACTGTCTTCTTGGAAAGAAAAGCTAATTGAAAATAAACACCTAAAAAGTAATATTAAAAATTAAAATCAGTTACCTAATTATTTTCATCTCCAAGTTCTTTAATAACAGTATTCATTATACTTTACTGAGGATTTAAATAGCGATCTATTCTTCTTGACTTGAGTTAATTAAACCCCTATAATAACACTGTATCTTTGCTGTTCTCTATATGAATTATAGCAAAGCTAGAGCTTGATAAGGGTACTAATCTCAGTTATTACCTCAGAAAAAGACCACACTATGGAAAGCTAGGAATCCAGCCCTGAAAACTAAGTCTACATACTCCATAAACACTAAGTCTAACAAAAAACGTAAGCAGAAGCAAAGGACCCAATTTTTTCAAGAACCTTGTTTCACCTCCTGAGAGTTACAAAATTATATTCAAGTACCACAAACAACCAAACATATTTAGAATAAAGAAACAATAGGTATATAAAATAAGTTTATATATTAAGCAACTTACCATTTTTATTTTTTAAACAAGAAAAACTACATACAGACAAGCTGTGTCTGAAGGCAAATTATACAAAATTTCCCTTCTGACAGCCTTGCCTAAAAATATAAAAGTCATTTCTAAAACTACACAATATTTTTTGACACCCATCCAAGTGCTTAGTAAAGACTTAACAGTGATTTAGCGTGGACTGTATAATGAAAACACATGCACACAAGCACACACGCATTCATGCACTTTTTAGACACCCACCAATAAACATGAATAAAGAAATGACATCTCACTTTAGGTCTCTGAGGACAGGTGTAACGGGACAGAAACACCTTCTAACTGCCATCAAAAAACGAAATAAAATAGAACAAATTACAAAAAATGTTCAACTTCCAGGCATTACTGTTGTGTTAATGGCAGGTGCTGAATACCAGGCTGGCCATAAAAAGAAACCTCAGCAGTTAATAAAGAAAAACCTACATAAGTTAGCAAAGAAATGCAAATTAAAGACGCTCTTTTTTAAAAGGAATTTTGGCGTGGGAGGTCCTTCTGTCTATGTGGTGCTTTTATTGGTTAATGAATAAAGAAACTGCCTTGGCCTGTTGATAGGGCAGA
>LOJH01026381.1:8208-18420 GCA_001685095.1 Ellobius talpinus
ACTGAACTTAACTGCACACCAATCAGAGTTTGATGTTATTCCTTAAATGTACTCCCTAGGAACAATGCTTACCACTGAACTTAACTGCACACCAATCAGAGTTTGATGTTATTCCTTAAATGTACTCACTAGGGACAATGCTTACCACTGAACTAAAAATAAAGTTTGATAGTTTTGGAGACATTTATTCCCAAAAGAGAGTATTTGCTTTGGAAGATTCCTCAGTATGAAGTTAGAATGACCAACTCTTAATTTTCAGGGCACCTGCTTCCTATGACCAACTCTTCAAGGACAGGACTGTTTTCTTATCACATAGATTTAGTTTTCAATTTCCTCTGACTGAGTCATGATTTTCAAACACCTCTTTAAACTCTCTCTGCAGTTTTCTCAGGTTAGAAGTGAGGCAGTCTGAATATTTCATATTTTTGGGGGGGGAGTTTCTAGCCATTTTTTTGATCTCTAAACAGCTTACTGAATCCCTCTGTCACTAGGCAGACTATCCAATCATGTTATAAATGACTTGTGGGTGCTGAGCTCTCTTCCTATGAGCTCATATATTCCCTAATTTGGGACTGAAATAAGAAGAAAATAAACAAACAAACAAACAAATAAGGAAAAAAACACCTTATAGAACAGAAGTCCAGGCAGGAATAGCAAAGCTAAATTGATTTGCTCTAAAGTAGAAAAACTAAAACCAGATTCTGTCAGGAAAATACATAGGTGATAACAGCAAGAGCAGACAAATCTGAGTACATCATTCAAGAAAAAGCCAAGGAGCAGTGTAAAAAAGTAGTTCAAACAGAAACTGGAAGAGAGGTGCTGGGATGTTTATAGTAGCAAATGTTTACAGTAGCATGGAGACAGTACTTTAAGACCTAAGAGATGAGGTACAAGCAACCAGGACCTGGGACACAAGCTCCATAAGTATATCTAGCTCATTACTATTAACTGGCAAGTATGGGGAACATGAATATTTGGCTTCCTTTGAAAGGTCGTTGCCAGTTAGGTATATAGAGAAAGTTCTATCTTCCTCTTGATTAAATTGTGTATTAAGCTTTTAAGTCTAAAGTGTGGGAAACTATACCCAAATTCTAAACCAAGTAGGAATTCCATGGGGTTCATTCCAAGGAAGCAAAATGTAGTTCTGACATGTCTGAGCACATATGGTTCTTATTTTTGTTAAAAGTCCTATCCACCAAGGAAAATTATGAATAATTTCTGGAAACATTCCCAGAAGCGAACCCTATTCTAAAGCATGCAGGGAAATACTAATCTTTGATGCTTTCCAGGTCTCAAAAATGTAATGGGTTAAGAATACAGGTTCAGGAACTAACAAGCTCCCATTTCAATCTTATTTTTTCCAGCAAATAGTAGTGGATAAATTTTATAAGATTTCTGATCTTTGAATGCCTCTGTTTCTGAACAATGATACTAGTAGTAATACACTCATCATAAGATTATCATGAGAAGTTAACAAACAAACATATACACATTTCCTATAATGCACCCTAGCAAACAGTAAGGATCTTAACTGACATTCTTATTCTCATGTATACACTTAGATGCCCTATTCTGCCTTCTATTCATATCAGTTCAAAGGCAATGAACAACATAGTTTAAAAACTACTGAATACAAATTAACCAAACCCCACTTGCTAATGGAAAATGAACTGCTATCTATTTGTCTGAGCTTATTGGCTTCAGTAATGTAACCTTCAGTATTTCAGGTTAATCTTGTTGGACATTAGGAGACAGATCTTGAACAAAAGATTCATTATACATAGTGTCACCATCACTTGTGTTGCTGCTGTGTAATGGTAGTGGCTTCAGACTGAAGACAATTATTGTAGAGCATGAAGTACTTTTGTCAAAAAATAGCTGGAAACACGAATAATGACGATTCTCAGATAACTGCATAATCACTGCCCTCCCAAAGGCCATAGCTTATTGATAAAGAGCGTCCATATTAACTGAGTTCCAATTATGTTGCATCAATATTCCAGATTCTAAGCACTGAACTTAATTAAAAAAAAGTAAACACATTCCCAGCCTTCCTGGAGTTTACCTCCTATGTCCCTGCAACACATATTTGGCTTTTATTGCTAGGGTTGGGTGGTTGCAGGTTCAACAATGTTTCTTCTACACATGCTTTGAACATTATAAATAAGTCCTTTATAGTAAAGCTATTTTTTCTTATTAAAATGCATAATATTTTGAGTATGTTTTTTCTCTCCCCAGATATTTCCTACTCCCATGCTCACCTAATTTTATGTTCTATGTCTAGCAATCCATCTATTATCTATCCATCTAACATTTATCTATCTGTCTTTCCGTCTGTCTGACCGTCTACCAGTGGTGTAGCATCTCACTATCTCTCTCTCATCTAAAACCCCCAAAAATATTCAGATGCCCATCTCTATTCCAAAGTACAACAGGACCATTAATTGCTCAACCTATTATTTATTCACACTACCATATTTTCCTATTCTTTTAATAATTCCGTCATCCATCCTGCTATACTTTCCTTATAGGATGGCTGGCCCAACGGTTGGTTTAAAAACTCCATTAACAGACAGAGGAAACTGTTTTGTCAAAGGAACAGTATTAAAAAGCAAAAGAAGCAGGAAACAATGGCAAAGAAAAAGAGAGTGATTGAATCAGGGTCAGTAGCCCAATCCCTCTGAAGTGCTATGAGAATGAGGGACTTGAGAACGTTGGCTTTGAAAGGGACAAGATATTTGAGGGCTGTGGTCGCTCAAGGAAAATGTGGAAGATGTCTGAGTAAATATCAATCTGTCATCACCAATACTGGAAGAAATATCTTATTTTTGTGACTTTCCAAAGGCTTACAATTTCTAAAGCATTTTGTACAAATATAAACTCCTAGAATATTTCAGTATTTTGCCCAAAAATGTTACCTTCTAAAATGTATTCAGTTTCAGACAACCATACTTAATGAGAAAAAAATGCCCAGATTTACTGTATTAATGGAGTGTTTGTACTCATCAGTGGCAAGGAACAACATGCTGTCTTTGCTAAAATCATGGTTTACATAGTGGGCATCACAATATTCGAGCTCATAGCCCTTTAAAGTCATTTCCAGGTATTGAGAGCTGAAATACCAATGCTGCCACAGCTAACAATACAAGTTCTCAATGGGATTTGAGGAGAAAGCATGTGATGACGTAAGAAATGTAGATTCGGGTATTCTGTGTGAGATCAATAAGAAGGTCCCCTGGGTGTTCAGCAGCACTGGGCGAGATAAAGTTCTGAAAGAGGCTATCCTTTAGATACAGAGCCACACTCTGGGTTCAACACCACACTGTGGAATACCCTGTCATACACAGTTGTCAGATGAATGATGGAAAACAGATGACTTGATGGTTTAGTTATAAAGTTTATGGTTTTGAATCTTAAAACAAATACCTGTGATAGAACCTGTGTTAACACCGCAGACTATATGAGGTCACCCAGGTGACAATGGCAGAAGAGCTAGCATATGGCACAAGGGGGGATATTTATGTCTTTGTTTTTCCAGCATGGTATGATTTCCCTTTTCCTTTCCTTGAAGATTTTCTTCTTTGAATAGAGGCTAATATAATTTCAGTGTATACATTCACGATCCTTTCTCGTGTGGGGAAGTCAACCATTACATAACCTTTTCTCATTGAGCATTTAGGTTACATATTTCCAAATATTGGGCTTCACCCATAGTAAGTGATAAGAGCTTTCAAAGTTGTATATAGCTTGCTCTTAGGCAAGACTATAACACCTTGCTAAAAAGAATGAGTGAGTTTTGACTTGTTTGGAGAAAGCCAGAGTCACAAATTGAAGACCAATCATATCCACTAAGTAGAGGAGCCAAACTTAAATATAAGTGCAAAGCCAGGCTTTGTCTCTGTCTTTGGAAGATCTTAAACTACTTGTCAAACTTGACTTTGGGTCCTTCAAATCATGGCAGTATTGCAGAATTGGAACTAGGTGATGGGATGAAGATAGGACATGTTTGTGTCCCCAGAAATTAGGGTTAAAGCCTTTAAAGGCTTGTGCTCTGAAGCCTTCTCCTAATGTCCCAATTTCTGTCCTGCTAATTCCTGAGGCTTCCTGTTGATACTGTGGCCTTTAGTTTGTAAAGTCACTAATTCTAATCTATTGAGTAATTTTTATATTTTGCCTGTCAAAATCTCTTTTAAATAGGTGTAAAAATACCATGTCAATATTATATAATTTTTATTAAGAGAAAACATAGGAAAGCTATTAGAACTATATTAATAAATTTAAAAATCCATGGACTTTTCTGCCATGGCATTACAGGCTGTAGATGCTTAAAGTCATCAAAATCTAGATGACCCCTAGCATCTTATTATTCCACAGGCTGTCTTCAACTCTCTAAAATGTTGTATGTACATTTATCTTGTGGTCTTTAATTCTGCTATAAAACCAGGCTTGCTTCACATTCCTCTTAAGCACTGCTTCAAAATCATTTCAATATATGTCTGGAATGTCCAGTTCCTGGCATGTATTTATTGTATCCCATCTGCTATCTCTTAACTGATGTAAACCTTCTCAAAGTGCATAGCTCATTTCTTCCATGAAAAATACATTTCATGTATATTACAAAATTATAGTTCATATTTTATAAGATCTGTGCTTTGTCAAGTAAATAGCATGATCTTAATATTAGATATATCTGTTTATTCATAAAAGAGCAATAAAATTCAGGCATTCTGTTGGGCCCAATAATGCAAAGATGAAAACAAGAACTATACTCTACAAAAATCCGACGTTCCATGGAGGAAGACGCATAAATACTCATTTGTATTCTGATGTAGTAAGAGGTAATAAGCTATGAGAACAAAGAGAAGGGACAAGCTAATGGAGCAAGTGGGGAAATCTTTATGGTAGATGAGCCAATGACTGGGGGCCTGAAGACCAATTAAGATTTTGCCAGATGAAGATTATAGAAAAGGGGACAATTCTATGTGAGCAAAATAACATGAATGATCAACATGTATGAAAAATAGCTTGGCGTCCTTGGAAAGCATGAATATTTGGGGTTAATTTAGTGTAGCATCCTTAGGTCATGGGGTTCTAAGAATAGGTTTTAGATACAATTTTCCCCAGCTTCTGGTGTTCTGGGTAAGAATGAAATACTGAATGAATCTAAGCCACACACCCTTTGACCTAGAAGCAGTACAGAAAAATGAGGAACACAGATCAGTAGTAGGACCTGAAGATCCATTGGACAGCTGTAGCAGACAAAGAAAGGGATGCATTAAACATGAGAGAATGAAGGCTGCTAGCTGGCTGTGCACCAAGCAAGTGGATTGCAGGATTATATTTCATTTTGCTTGCACAGTGTTAGCTCATTTAACTGGTTTTAAAAAATCTAATTACATTCCATGTGATTATATTGCTCAGAAAATCTGACCTCTACAATTCCCTTAAAAATAAGAAACCGGTTCTATACCAACAGTCTTAGACAATGATTCTTGCTTCCTGTATATGGCATTTGCACCCTCATGGTCACCACAGTATCCATGTCTGTCTCCTCTTTCTGCAAAGCTAGAGTACGCATAGTGTTTCTAGTACCATTAGATATGTGTGTCAGCCAGGAGATCTCCAGAAATGGACCCTGTCTTGGACAGTCCAGTGTTTGGCATAGTTCTCCCTGCTTCAAACTACAGCACTTCCTCAGTTATCCTGTTTCTATGGACATCTTTGAATTCATTTATCATTTACTAATTTATTTTAATTGTGTGTGTATGAGTGCATGTGTGCATATGTGTCTGCGTGCTTGCGTGCATGCGTGTGTGTGTGTGTGTATCAGAAGAGGGTTTAGAATCCACTGGAGCTGTAGTTCCAAGTGGCTGTGGTCTGTACCGGTGTGGATACTAGAAAGTAAATTCAGTTCCTTGGAAAAAGTAGCAAATACACTTACTGATGCCCAAGAATTAAGTGGAACTTGATCCTAGGCGAAAGTAGCCTTATACTGAATCTAAACAATTCTCCTTTAAAATTTTACTACCATTTGCTATTTTCTAGCAAATTGTTTTATAGATAATTACATTTCACAATCCAGCCACAGAGATGGGCAATATGGAGAATATCAAAGACTCAAAAGTGACGTCTATCTTTCACAGAAAGTTATAACTTGATTAGGATGTATTTATACTCTAACCCAGCCTTCCTATTCTTTGTGAGTCCTGCCATTGGAGACACTTGATCATGTTTTCTAGTGCTGAGAGATAGCATTCCACTTAGAGAATTTAAACAGTTGTCCCTATCAGTAGTACCTGAGGTTTATACTAATTTTTGTAGTTCCCCCTAGGGTTGATTCAACTGGAGAGCAGCATCTAATCTGTCTTGCCTTATCCAGTTACATCTGGACTTCACCTATTCACCACAGAATACCACTGTATGAGGGAATGGCATTCCTTTAAGTCCATGGGAAATGTGAACTAGGCAGTTTGTTTCTATGAACAGTTGCTAAATTATAAACCAGGCACTATGATGCATTCCATAATCCTGGCAGTTGTTAGATGGATGCAGTAGGATCAGAAGTTCAAGGTCATCCTTGACCACATAGGTAGTTTTGAAATATAATCTCCTCAAAGGAGAATCTAGTCCATGTATTAGGAGAAAGCTCTAATGGTAGGTAGCATTCCTTTGGTTCTGGGTAATGTTCAAAGAGGAGCCTTCTACAAATAGAAGCCTTTACTAATGTACATAGACCTTAGGCTTAGTCATTTTAAGTATGTGTCATCTTTAAATGTCTTTCAGGTCCTACCTTGGGTTACAGTTTGAAAATTTCAAACAGAAACAGGAAGCTACAAGTCTGGCTACTTAGGCAGATGGGAAATTTAAAAAGATATTACCCAAGTGACATAATCATGATTTTTCTAATAAGAGACAACACAGGGGACTTAAAGACAGATCAGGACTTAAAGGTGGTTATGACCCTGCACTACCTACTTAGAGGCAAGTTCTTTGTTATGGAGTTAGGCCTAATGGCTGGTTTGTTGTTGATGGTGTGTTTTTTTTCTTTTCTGTTTTTAATTTTCTAATGGAAATGTAGCCTAATTCAAAGTCAATCTTAGTGAACAAGCATTAGCAGAGACTTTCCCACCAACTCCAAACTTTAATTATGATACATCTTTCATTCCTATAGTGTCTAACAAGCTGGTTAATATACTATTTATCTTCCAATACTACTGGTGGCATTCATCTTTAGTTAAACTTTGATTCATGCAACATAATATTTGCTAAGAAAACTTACTAGTAAATCCTTTTTAAGCATCAATTATATTACTTCAAGTAATTACTACATTAGTTCTATGTCTGCCTGGCCTGCATGAGACCCATCTCCAGGAAAAATAAAGGGGGTTAGGGGGTAGGGAGACCTCTACAGTTTAAAGCATAATCTGTGCAATCTAACATAAAAGGAGATGGTTGAATGGAAGAGAAGATTAAAGAAATGATAGCATTTTTGTTATATTGATGAAACTCCTAAATCCAGGTCTAAGAAACATCTATCCTCTTCCAAGTTTTAGTAGGAGGATATATATATTTACATGAATGCACTCACATACATATGTACACATATGCATGTGCACACATGTACAAACCAGAGAATATTATAGTCATATTTTAAGTCAGTGATATATATATACTATGTAGATAGCTTTATGGGTAAAGTACTTGGCAAAATAGCCTAGAGACCTGACCTTAGAGGATTATACAATATGACTGTTAAACACTTATTTTTCTTGGTGTTGTACAAATTAATATATCTTTTTTCACTGTAAATACTCTCACCATCAATAAGGACAAATTAGAGCAATAAACATATACAGTGATCTAACAGGAAAAGTGATAATCTCTTAAAATGCCACAGGGTAGCATTTAATTTTCATTTAAAAGGCAGTTAGTATGAGTAACAATAACTTAATTAAATATTGATTACTTTAAAGGCTGGATTGTGATTTAAGATCTATGAACTGTAGAGTAAATCTTGATAATTTGAAGTAGACTAAAAATGGCATTAGCAATTTAATTGTAATTTCATTTTATGGTTACTAAATGTTACTAAACAAGTTCAATAATTATGGTGAAGAATTCGGTTGTTATGGTTACACAACGACAAAGATATTTCCATGTCTAGTTGTAGAACATGTCCATTTCCCAAAGACCGAAGCTTTTGTAAGATGTTATTCCTTGGTGTGTTTTATCATCAGGTTGCTCTCAACTCCCTGCAGAACACAAATTTTAAGGAGAGTCATTCCATGCCTCCTTGAGAACATGTTGCACCATGCTTGCCAGTATTCTCAGAAGCAAGCAGCAGTAAATGATTAAACAGTGGAGATCTTACACCTACTTAGGCTGAAGAAGTCTTCAAAACCCTCATGCTTTATTTTAATGTTTGCTTGCGAACTACACAGTCAACTGACTGATCTTTCCTTTCTTACTTCTTAGGATAGTATTATCAAAGCACCAATTAAATCCAAATAAAACTCTTTCTGCCTGTCACTTTAAGTATCTGCTTGGATAATAAATGTCTCTTAGAGGGAGGCTTCCTGCATTTTAGGACAAACATAAAATTTGCCATTTGCTAAATGGTAACATTCCATGAATTTCTGTAATAAACATCCAACTTTTCTGTTGTAACTTTCCATCTCACCGCCCTCCCCCCCCACACACACACAAACACACACACACACACACACACACTTCTGTTTGGTAAAGGAAAATACTGGAAATGCTTGTTAGAGCTATTAAGTAAAAAGTGACACAAGGGAGGTTCATTTTCAAAGTACAGGAAACAAGGGGAGGGGATGGGGAGGGGAGGGGATATCCTCCTTTCCTCTCAGCCTGTTGACCAGTGTGTTGAGAGGCAAAAGGCAGTAGCAGTGTCAGCAAGCTTTGTATGTGACCCATGAGTATGAATGGACATAGGCCTTCAGACTCTACTTTATTCCAGAGTATAAGGAATATATAGGATTGGGGAGCCTAGGGACAAACCCTAATTTGCATTAAGTGGTCCACTTCTATCATAAGGCTCCTAGCACATTCTTAGTTAGCATATGCGCAGCAAGGGAGTATTCAAGCTGGAATCTGTGCCTGGTTCAAGCTAAAGATAAGTCAGGCATCTGGTTTAGAGTCAGGCCTCTGGTTTAGAGACATCTTTCAGATAAGGTCAGTCCTCCAGGACCAGTGACATTCTCCAGATAAGGCAGGTTAGAGGCAGGAAGTTCTGCAAGAGGGAGGAAGCCTCAGGTTTCTGAGCTATTTAGATGAGCTGATAACAGGTCACAGGGAGACTGTAACCTCTACAGTCAGCAAAAATCATCCAGCATCTCCCCATTTTATTTTATAATGGAGAGGTGTCATCAAAAGCCTGGAGGAACCTGTTACCTGTGTCAGAGGATCTAGGGCCTGGTAATGGACCATGGCCTGATTGATGGTAATTTTAGTAATGGTAGTGAGGAATTGGATAAGGTAGGGGGCAAGCATCAAAATAAAACATAGCATAATCACAGGACTGATAAAGGGTAGGAGCCAAACAAACAAATTAAAACCACACAAAAAAATAGAAACATCAAGGGTTATGGAACTAGTTAATTTGCTCTATGGGCTGGGATTTTTGTGAGCAGGCCTTTGTGGAGTTTTGTTGTTGTTGTTCTTGTTGTTTTTGAGAATCTTAATATTAGTTTGCTGTGGGGGGTAGAGATGCTGCGCTCATCTTCAGGTGTGTCAAGGACAATATGGATTTTTAGCCACGCTGTAGGCAGAGATATAAATTAGAGTGGAGTCAAAGACAAAGTTACTTCTAGCTGAACAAACACAATGAAAATCTACTGAGCAGGACAATCAGGTACTGAGTTAAGGTAAACACTGGACACTAAAAGTGACAGATTGTGATTAAACTAACTTAAAAGACTTTTGTTAAAACTGAATTTTATGAAAACAAAGAGAAAAGTTTGAAGTGCAGCCAGACTGAGCCAGAATTCAGAAGGCTCTAGCATATTTAGTCAAAAGAAATCTTATTACGCTCATCTGTTTACCTTCCTATAAATCAAGACTGTTTTTTTGCATTCTTTGGGTTCCCCTGAGAAATCCAACTTTATTGATGCCTGAGAATAGATAGACGGAACATTTATTACCATGAAAAACACAGGGTATCAACTTTTAAAAATGTTTAAAAATCCCTGG
>LOJH01026382.1:0-18420 GCA_001685095.1 Ellobius talpinus
CCATGTGGTTGCTGGGAATTGAACTCAGGACCTCTGGAAGAGCAGTGTTCTTAAGTGCTGAGCCATCTCTCCAGCCCCCAAACTTATTCTTTAGTAACTTTAAAAATATTTACTTTAGATAGTAACAAATGGTGTATGTGTGAGAGTGGATGTTGCCATTGCTTATTTTTTCTGTCTGGTGATGTTGGGGATCAAACTAAGGGCCTGTGCATGTGTGCTCTTACCACTGCAGCATATCCTCGGCCTTTATTGACCATGTGGTTTAGATCTTTAATTTGAAGGAAATGTGCTCTAAGCCACACTATTCTGCCTCAATAGAAAGCCACTAACAGACCATTTGGGAAGCTTACATTCATGTTCAGAAGGATCTCAGAGGGCATGCTCCCTTCATGATGAAGTTCAACTCAGCAACTGAATCTATTTCTCTGTCACAATATTCTAATCCTATTCCCAGTGTTGCTATGTTCTTTCTGGTTGATCAGAGACAGAAAAGTAGAATGAGTTAAGGATGCCTCAGTGTGGTCAGTCAGTGAGTGGTAGAGTGCTCTTTGGCATAAGGTTCCTGGGTTCAAACCCAGGCCAGCAAGTGACTAGCAACCTGAGAGACCGGCAGCTGGGTAAAGTCAAAGTGCTTGAAACTTGTTTTTAGATGGTCGTTGGTGTTTTGCCTGCATGTCTGTCTGTGTGAGGTTGCCAGGTCTTGGAGTAATGACAGTTCTTAGCTGCCATGTGGCTGCTGATGGTTGAACCTGGGGCCTCTGGAAGAGCAGTCAGTGCTCTTAACCACTGAGCCATCTCTCCAACCCCGCCCCTTTTTTTTGGTCTATCTTGGGTATTAGAGTAATTTCTTTGGGGCCAAATGGTGATAACATACCTTGAATCCCAGCACTTAGGAGGTAGTAGCAGGCAGATCTATCTCTGAGTTCTAGGCCAGCCTGGTCCACAGAGGTAGTTTCAGGACAGCCAAAGATACACAGAGAAACCCTGTCTCAAAAAGGAAAAAAAAGGGGAGTACTTGTAGAAAAATCTGAGTTCATTTCCTAGCATTACAATCAGGCCTCTCACAACCTTCCAGAACTCCGGTTCCAGGGTAACTCACTCCTTTCTCTGGTCTTCATGGGCACCTGCTGGCTGCTCTTTCAGGGGTCATTTCCTAGCACCCACATAGTGGATCATAACCATCTGTAAATCCAGTTCCCAGGGGATCTGATGTGCTCTTCTAGCCCCCATGGGCACTGCTTCCACACGGCACACCTGGATATAGTAAGTTCATACAAAACAATACACACATAAAAATAAGAAAATTAAAAAGACAACAGGAGACCAGGGCAGGTGACGTGTCTCCAGTAAATTAAGCTCTGATCACCACCTGTGGACCATGAAAAGTGACCACAAATGTGCACACACAAATATTTGTAATAAAAATGTGTACAAATTTACTGCTATGTATGTATATGGAGACATGGAAGACATTGTCATGTATCAATATAAAGCTATAGTATAATGTGCTAATACATATCAGAAATAAACCCACCAGATGTTGGCCTTGACCTTCCAATTAGCGACTTTTCTCAATGTATTTTTTTTTACTTTTTTGAGAGTTTCACACATGTATAGACTATATTTTGATCATATTGCAGCCTTTTAGGGGGCCAGGGTCTTGCCATGAACCCTAGATGTTCTGGAATTCACTATATGAGACCAGGCTGACCTACATCTTGCAGCAATCCCGCCTTTACCTTGTGAGTACTGGGATGATGACAGGAATGGGCTGCTACTGCCACACACCCCACTTAGCCATTGTAAAGTAAAATTCTCAGGGAACCAAATGGAACTGGCTAAATTTCAGACAGGGTAAGTGCTACTGTTTTGGCCTGCAGCTTTTTAATAGCTTCATGCTAGATGTAAATATGAAAGTTTATTTGCCTTGGAGTAATTTTCATGCGTCTCCCAAAAAAATTAAAAAACTCAACTTATTTCCATCTTTTCCTGGATCCTTGATTCCTTATGAATGCTATCTGCAAGTGGCCACCACCTTTATTTGTTCCTTTGGATACCACCTTTTGATATCTTTACAAAACCGTGGTTTGTGCTCTTCTTTACCAGAATTGATGTATAGTCACTCTTTCTTAAAACTAATTTTTGTCATGGCTGTCCTCGCTTCTGCCCAGCAGCAGTAGATGTTAATCAAACAGAGAAACTCTTTTCTTGGATGACTTCAAAGAAACAATAAAAAACAAATCACCTGATGTGTGTGTACAAAATTGTGACTCACCTTGGGTTAATTGAGCCAATTATGAGCAGCTTTACCTGTCACTAGTAATAGTTACTGGCATGATTTGCTTTGCTCTCAGGAGAGGTGTTCCCACCTCCTGTAGGCCCCAGAGCTGACCCTTGTGAAAGCATGGTGCCTGTCTTTCAACATGGTGATTTAAATGGGAAGGGACTCCCAAATGCTCGAGTAGTAATTCAGTTTACAATTAAGCCCTGGCAAGATGAAATTACACATTGGGAAAGAAAAAAATTCCCCCTTACCAAAAAACTTGAGGCAGCAGCAATTCACAATGGTGATTACCTCTCTCCCTCCATTTTATCCCTAACTATATGCTCAAACCTTTACTCAAAACTCCCATTTACCAAGGAGACAGGATTTCTCAGGGATTTTTGTTGTGGGCAATGCTGCCCAGGGCTGATTCAAATAAAAGCGCAGAGGCTCAAGGTCCTCTACCTCTAACTGCCGTTTATCTGCATAAGCAAATTCTTAAGATGTCCTTCGACCGTTCTGACCAGCTCATCCTAAACTTTCTCGTCATTCGGTCTTGGAAGGTTTCTGGGGGGGCGGGGAATGCACACCAACTAGTGTTTATAGGCTGCAATTTGGCCAATTTATCATGATGAAAAATAAAACTTGTGGATTCAGACATTTCTGGGGAGGCAGACCTGTTTGAATAAGGCTTTACATACAGTGTTGTTTAAATCACAAGATCTCCATGTTTTCAGGGATGAAGAAACAAATTTGTCGCCTTAAGTATAACTTAAGTATAGCTTAACGTGGCATACACGTTTAATCCCAGCAATGGGAGGCAGAGGCAGTTGGATCTCTGAGTTCGAGGCCGCCTGGTCTACAGAGGGAGGTGCAGGACAGTCAGAACTGTTACACACAGAGAAACCCCGTCTCAAAACACACACACACACAAAAGGAAAGACGCATTAAATCTAGAATACACATTAGATGGCATAACCGGGATATAAACACACCTATTACCATGGTTGCTTTTAATTACCGACTACAAATACCGGCATCCCTTGCGATGTCTTAAGCCGTTTCACGCTTCCCAGAAGCTGTATCCATAACCCAATCAGACGCCGCTTCTCTCTGCTTGGTAGCCAATGGGAGGGTTGTTGCTACTTGCCTGTGGTATTTTTAGCTTTCATCCTGGTGGGCGGTCTCACCGCATAGCTGGAACACTCCAGCGGGCAGGGGTGCAGAAAGGGAAGGGTAAAGTGGAGAGGGGCGTGTAATGACGCTCTCTGACGCACGAGACAAGTAGTCCCAGGAGGAGTCCCCGGTCCGGCCAGCTGGGAGTGTGGCGGGGGATGATGGTACACATGAGTTTAGATTGCCTCCCACCTCCCTGGCACCGCAGTTTGCCCTCCCTCCCTGCGTTTCTCTCCTGTTCAGGAGAGTATTTAAATCTCGATGCCTCTTATCGTTGCTCTCTGCCTTTACCAAAGTGATCAAGGAAAATAAAATGCACACGATTCACAGTCCGTAACTTCCCGATCTCACCGCCCCACCTGGGTTGGAGGCTGCAGTTGTACCAGAACTCCCAGTAAAGTGAATAAAGTAACGGGTTGAAGAATTGGAAAACAGGCGACCTAAAGCGGGGTGGGGGGCGGGCGGAAGGCTGTACATAGGGCCACCGGTCCTCCGGGCTCGAGTTCTGACTGTCCAGTCCTGTGACTTCAATCCACCACAGATCCCACCACCCCCATCTCTGAGCCGGCACTGTCCTAAAACCGCAGCGTGGAGAGCGTGACCAAAGTCAGGGCCGGGGGCCCAGGGGCGCCACGCTTCGCCGCCCAGTGCTGTCGGGCTGAACATTCTGCTCACTTTGCCAGGGCTGGCACTTGTACTAGTCTATTGCTAGAAGGAACGTGGCTCTCGTGCTCTCCCGTGTGGGAGTAACCTGCCCGTAAGAGAACGAGGGCCGCAGCAGAGGGGTCGCGGTCGCGCGTGGCCAAGCGCTATTATCTGGCGTTTGGAACCCAAATTTCAAGGCTGAGAGTGCATTGGTTAACTGGTGCTCCGCTCCTTTTTCTGGTCCTTGATCTTCTCGTCCTCCTCCCCTACTTTCCCTTCGATTTTCCCCGTCCCCACCAGGAAGGCGACGCTAGTAAACTCAGGGCAGCCCTGGTTCAGATCCAGAACCATCTAGAGTTGGTGTCGTGCCCCCATCTCCCCAAATTTAGAACAGATCGGAACCGGGCACGGCGAGCCACAGGGACCGTCAGAGCTGGAGCGTCGCGCCGTCATGGTCTCAGGGGACCGTGGGAGATGGGTTTGGTGCGGGGCTGACTCGTGCGAGAGTCCTCGGGGGCCCGGTGACGCAGCCCCTCCCAGGGACATCCACTGTATCCCAGACCAGTCCCTGATGGCCTGCTGTGTCCCTGGCTCGTCCCTACCCTCCCTGAGCTTGGTCGACACCGGTAAAAACAGTACATGGCGAGTTCAGACTGCTATGGTGCCTAAAGAGAAGAAATCGCTCGGCGAGGCGATTGGACCACGAGGACGAGCAGCCCCGCTGAGGACACGGCAGGGCAGGCTGAGTCTAGAGGATCTGCCATGAGAAGACCGCTACTGCTCTAAACGCGCTATCTGGAATCCCAACCCATAACTGGGCTGCGAGGGGTTAAAGGCGCCACGGAAAGAAAAGTAGTCCCGGCCTCACGGAAGGAAAAGTAGTCCCCGCCCCGCCCCGGCTGGGCGGAGGGACGCATCACTCAGGGGTGGGGAAAGAAGATCCATGCGCAGGGTTGCTGAGGGTGAAACTTTTCATTGACTTTGCTCACTTCGGGCCCGGGCGCGAGGAGGTGCTGGTCATCTACGCTCAGTTTCGTGGGAGTCGAGAAGCCAGACGGACAGGACTTGCCCGTCGGCCACGTCCCGGGCCGGCCTCCATCCACCGCGTGACGGGTGCTATCCTCGGGCCCGCCATCCCCGCACCGTCGCCGGAGAGCTCGACCTCCAGAAACAGCGGCAAGAATCACATGAACTCGGTCCTCGTTCCTCTCAACGACGTAAAAGGACACCGTGGCCCTCAGCCTCGCGGCGCCGGGGAAGCTGGGCGAGAGACCTCCGTCCCGCGGCCTGCAGAGCGCCCCTTCGCGGAGACCCGAGTGAGTGCGCGGGCGAGCGGGCGGGGGGCGCCCACACTGGTCCATTCTCCTGCCGCCTCTCTCTGGAGCGGCCCGTGGAGCTCTCCCTAATATCACTCTTTGATAGTGGGGTACCTAGTTCCGAGTGTGGCCCTCTCCTGGGCGGAGTGCGTTTCCTCCTTGACCTCCTTCCCCATTTCTTTACGCCTCACTCTCTAGGTTTTCCTTGTTCCCCGCAAAGAAACCAAACTCCGGTCCGCGTTAAATATATTAGGGGAAGGAAGGGGATTCTGTCGTTTTTTCTGCCGCCTTCCCGTGTGAGGGGAAGCGGGGCGGTGATTATTAACACAGTTTGTTTCTGGCTCTTTGGGACCTCTGAGATGGGAGATTGGACACCCCCTTTTTTGGTGACTGGGCCGGTTAGTGAGACTGCCCTTTCGTTGCTGAACAATTTATTGCAGGTTGATCTCTTTATACTTTTGTGTGGGCGGAAAAAAGTACCCAAAGAGCCTGTCTGATAGTGTAGTAATTCTGTTGATCTCTCTCTATTTTTAAAACTTCTTCTGTCCAGGGAGGATATACTGCGCCCTTAGCCAAAATCTAAGGAGGGAAAGGGGAGAATGGACCGAGGGACAGTCTACAAGCCGTCCCCCCTCCCCTTCCCTGGGAGCAACCAGAACCTTACACAGCAGGCAGGCTTAAGGATCAGCAGACAGGGTTTCCGGTGCCAGTTCAGCGCCTAACCTTTTTCTCTCCTCTCCATCCACCCTACTCTGTCTGGGAGTGGGTTTCTCTTTGATTTCCTGACAACAATAAAAACCCTGTTGCTTGCCTGGGCGCCTACCCCCATCCCTCACTTAAGCACTGGGGCAAACAGCTGGTGTGGGAGGAAGGATTAGGGAGCTTTAACACCCTGCAGGGGAGGTTTGTCAAGGAGCTGGTAAGTCTGGTCGTAGGGTAGGTAGGCCTTGCTGTGGGAGGAGACTCGCAATTTCTGAGTATTAGAAGATGCCCAGGTTTCAGATGTAGGGATTTTTGCTTGCTTGCCTGGGAACCTCTTCCCATTTCCTTTACCTGGGTCTGGTTTCTCAGACTTGTATTAGAAGTGGGGTGAGGCTTAGACCCCACTGGCTTCAGGCCTTATTGTTGACCGGGCGCTTCCCCATAGCTTAACTAGGAATTTCTTTGGCCGACAGGATTGGAGAATTGGATCTAATTCCAGCCATTCCCTTCCTGGCTGTGGGGATGCTGGAGCATGAAGTGAAAAGGGCTCGTTTCTCCTTGAATACACTGTTCCTACAGCTACCCCAGACAGCGACAGTCCATTGAGATCAAGAGGCCGGAGCCGGAGGGGCGGCCTTCTCTATCCCAGCCCACCTGCTTCACCCAGGAAAAGCCCCCTTAGTCGCAGAGCCCTAATTTAGTAGGCTTGGGAGGTCATGAAGGGAAAGAGGAGTTATTGGAGTCTAACCTGGACATGGACGTGGGGAGAAAGGATAGCCGGTGAATGGCCTTATGGGCAGATCTATGCCAAACGTCTTCGGCGATGGGAGGGGGAGCGCCTACTCCCCGCAGCGCGCATGTGCATCGGAAACTTTTCCTCCGCTTCGGACCCTTGGCCAGGTCCTGGTGCCGGGCATGCGCGGTCTAGCCGGCTGGGCGCTTGCTTAGTGCGCAGGGAAGTGTAGTGTGCTCAAAAAGTAGGTCACGAGTCCCTACCCCGCCCGGAGGCCTGAGGACTACGGCTCCCAGAGTGCTGAGCGCGGCGCCGTCTTGGGTGAGGCGAGCCTTGGGCCCCTGAGCTCCCCAGAGAGCCCTTCCCTAGACTGGACACTTGTGTTATTGCCCGGGTGGTCCGGACTGTCCCGGAGGTGGTGTTAGGGTCTAAGTCCGATGCACCCGGCACATATCCTAGAAGTCCTGCCACCTGTATTGTCGATTGGGCTGCTGCCTCCGGGACGAGAGCGGAGGACTGATCCCGGGGGAGCTGCCTGTGCCTGGTTCTCTGTCCACAGTGGCTGTTTTCCTCTGGACCGGGTTAAAGCGCTCCTCTACGCTCATTAACCCCAATCTTGGGAATTGATTGATTTAGGATGGTGTGCATTTGAGATACCTGAATTTTGGGGAGCGGGCGAATTAGAGATTATTTACCATTACCTCTCCCTTTCTAAAATGTGAGTCTCTCTCTCTCTAAGTCTTGTTTTTCATTTTCACTCATTTCTCTGGAATCAGTATTGATGAAACCTTTGTGTAACTCCACAGCTCCTTCCTTGTTCCGTTTTGTCTTTTTCCTAAACACTAAAATACACATCAGCACAAGGGTTCTGAGTCGACGTTTAACACGTGGCTGAAGTAAAAGGAAAGGAGGAAAAAAGTATTAGGACAAAAAAAATTTTTTTCATATATCTTGTGGGTATAGCACAGGCCGACCTTGAACTTCTGACTCTCCTGCCTCAACCTTCTAGATGCTGGAATTACAAGCACTGCACACCTTAGCTCTCTTGCAACTTCTTAGTGCGTTGTCAAAATGAGATTTTACTATTAAACATTTTCCATTCTTGAGACAGTTTCTTCCTATGTAGCTCTGGCTAGCCTGTTATTTGCTATGTAGACCAGGCTGGCCTTCAACTCACAGAGATCTGCCTCTGCCTCCCGACTGACACCACACTAGGCTACTCAACGTTTCCTTTTTTATTTTATCTTTTTTTTTAATTACCTTTCTAGTGTTTTGAAAAGTCTGAATCCACTGCAGCTGCTCAACAAATCTGCTTGTTCCTTTTTTGAAGGCTGGTTATTTCTGAGCTTTCTAATCTCATCCTACTTCCATAAATATTTTATAGATAAGCACCAAAACTTGGCCATTGCTTCCTAAGAAACAAACTCAGCCAAATGGTCATTCCTGTCTTTAGCTGAAGACAAGATTGTTCCAGGGCTTTAATCCTCTGCTCCATAAGCTTCTTGAAGTCAAAATTAGAGTCTGAGCTGGTCGAGCAGAGACTGTCGGTCTAGTCACCTGGCCTTTCTGTAAGGCTCCACACCATCGTGGTCTGGCCGAGGGAGTGTTGTGCTTCCTTGTTTGTGCAGCAACCCCACCGAGGTGTGAACGGGTGTGCAGCCTTAGTTGCTTGCACTGCAAGTGCTGGTTCTCTGGGCAAGGACGATGACAGTGGCTCTGTTGTGTTTTGGGGTGAGAGGCTTATTTCCCAATGACTTTGGCCTACATTTAGAATGTTCCCATTTTGAGGCTATAACTTGGAAGGCAAATATACAGCAAAATTTGAGAACATCTGGAAAGGCGTAGAAGCCCTTCTGGGTAGGATAACTAAGAGGCACATTTTAAGAGGCTCTACAGCGCCTTGAGGAAAAGTGTCATGCTGACATTGAGTCCGTTTTACTTTCCCAAAAATTCTCTGGAAGCATGACCTTCAACTGTGGGGGTCTTCTTGAGCCTGATGCCCTCTTTCTTCACAGATTTACTCTCCTCTATATAGTAGACCACCATAGTCTTTTCAGACCTCTGCTCTTTTTTATTAACTTACTATTTTCAATTACACATAGATATGTGTATCTTCATGTGGGTATGTGCGTGTAAATGCAGAAGCTTCGGGGACCAGAGGCATCAGATTCCCTGGAGCTAGAGTTACAGAGTTGGGAGCCAAACTCAGGTCTTCTGGAAGAGCAGCACATCCTCTTAACTACAGAGTCATTCCTCCAGCCCCTGGAACCTTCTTTCAGAGGCTACCAACTCAGAAGGCAGGAGCTGTGTGAACATAGGAGTTCTTGGTTTAGTTTATCTGGCCTGCGTTCCCATATGGGAGAAGCCCACAGTATAGGAACTAGCTCTGAACTTCACATCTGGTAATGGCCCTGATCCTCATCAACTGAGCCCCCCTTATTCTTTTTTGTGTGTTTGTTTTTGACAGGGTCTTTCTATGTAGCTCTGGCTGTCCTGGAACTCATTCTATAGACCAGGCTGGCCTCAAACTCAAGAGATATGCCTGCCTCTGCCTCCCAAATGCGGAGATTAAAGGGATCCAACATCCCCTATTATAACTAGTCTTTCTTTAAACTGAAAAGGACCCTAGAATCCATCTATCCTACCTATCTTGGTCATGAGTATATGAAGAAACCAAGGTTCCCTGACTTGTGAGCAGCAGCTCTCTTCTGTTTCTCAGTCCTGTACTGAGGGTGACTATAAATGGGGTACTTATGTGCTGCTGCAGATGGACTCTGGGTGCCTTCTTGGTGTATGCACCCCACAAGTCTTCTGAAGATTTGGTTCTCAGCATGCCCCATAAGAGCCCTGGGCCCAGGCCTGAGAATTAACATGAAAACTCAAGATTCTCAAACCTAGAGTTAGGCCAGAACCAGGAAGAACATTAATCAAAATCCAGCCCTAAGTTCCACACTGGACAGAAGATGCCCTTGGCAGGTCATTCGTCAACCTTGTCTCTGCTGTGTTCAGCAGCCATGGCTTTGCCCAAAGGTCTAGCTAAAGCCATGTTCTGCCTTTGCCTGAGGGGGCCAGCCATCAGAGGCGGTCTTTTCACTTCAGCTCCCCAAGCAGGAGTCCAGAAGCCATCCTTTTGGGGAAAACAAGATTAAGAAGGTGGGTCACCTTCCTGAAACGTGAGGCTTGCTCAGATCTAGAGAATAAAGCTTTTGACCTCAGTGGATCTGGCTATGAAAGAGTCCCAAAATAACAATCCGAGTGTTTATCCTGGGCTGCCTCCTCCGCGGGATTCTCCAAACACTTGATAAATCTGATCTGGTGCCGAGGACAGGTGGTCAGACAGTCCTCAGGAGGCTGAGTGATGATGGGTCCCCAGCTGGAAGCTGTAGGGTGATGGAAAATTTCCTCCCTCTGCCATCACTCGCAACCTTGCCAGAAACTGTGGAGATTCCCTCAGGCCACACTGCTGCTTCTCTTAATGCCCTGCCAGCCACCAAGGCCCTGCTTCCTGCACTTCCCCTAGGCACCTCTGGTCCAACAGTTCCCTTGTGAGATGACAGATTGTGCTTTTGACAGATTTTGCCATTTTCTGGAGGATTGTGGCTTTGTCCCCATTACCGAGGCTGAGTGGAAATGTAAACTTTGGTCGCACTACCAAGTTTTTAAATTGTTTCTGTAAACTCAGACTGAGCCCAAAGCATACACACCTATGGGGTCCAGGGTCACAGACGGATGGAACTGAAGCCTGAGCCCCAGTGAAAAGTTGGCAGTGCCCTTCATTGCATTCAGTTTAAGGAGGGCAGCTAAAATTTTGAAACTTATGTCTTCAAGCATTTGACAGTTTTGGGGCACTACTTGATGGAGACGCTGCAGAGACAGCAAGAGCCTTCTTGGATCCAGCTGGATTGGGGGTCTAGTTTTATTCCTTAGTTATTTGATGTCATTCTGACAGTGTCCTGAATTCTCAAAATGGAAGAAAGCACAGTGCACTCTTATTTTAAGTGCCTACTAAGTACCTAGTATAGGGGAGAGCTTTATCCTTGAACCTTAGATTACTGATGAGGAAACTAAGGTTTAGAGAAAAAGGATTTGTCCAAAGCCAGGAGTGATCATGTGTGCCTGTAATCCCAGCACTTGGGAAACAGAAGCAGGAGGATCACTCTAAGTTCAAGGCTAGCCTGGTCTATTACATGGTGAGTTGTAAGCCAACCAGACCTATATAGACTCAGAAAGAAAGGAGTGTAACACTAGATGTGTGTGATCAAAAGCTGTTGTTTTTCCGTCTGCGTTTTGTCATTGGTTACCTACCGTACTGTCACAGCTTGGGTAGTGTATGTTGGGTGCCTTTCTGCATATGTATTCACCATGATCCTCTCCTTCTCTCTCCTCCCAGAACCCTCTGGATCATCTTCTGCTCCCACTGCTGCTCTTGGCCTGTGCACGTGTCCTGTGCTGATTCTCTGCCCAAGAGAGGATCATGCAGTTGGAGATCAAAGTGGCCCTAAACTTCATCATCTCCTATTTATACAACAAGCTGCCACGGCGCCGGGCAGACCTGTTTGGGGAGGAGCTAGAACGGCTCTTGAAAAAGAAGTATGAAGGCCACTGGTACCCTGAGAAGCCATTGAAGGGTTCTGGCTTCCGCTGTGTCCACATTGGGGAGATGGTAGACCCTGTGGTGGAGCTGGCTGCCAAGCGGAGTGGTCTAGCAGTGGAGGATGTGCGTGCCAATGTGCCCGAAGAGCTGAGTGTCTGGATTGACCCTTTCGAGGTATCCTATCAGATTGGAGAGAAGGGAACTGTGAAAGTCCTGTACCTGGATGACAGTGAGGGTGGTGGTGCCCCCGAGCTGGACAAGGAGATCAAAAGCAGCTTCAACCCTGATGCCCAGGTGTTTGTGCCCATCGGCAGCCAGGACAGCTCCCTGTCCAACTCTCCATCGCCATCCTTTGGCCAGTCACCCAGCCCTACCTTTATTCCCCGATCTGCCCAGCCTATCACCTTCACTACTGCCTCCTTTGCTGCCACCAAATTTGGCTCCACCAAGATGAAGAAGGGTGGTGGGGCATCGAATGGTGTAAGTGTGGCTGGCAGTGGGGCAAGTGGCCAGCAGCCACTGCAGCAGCAGCCTCGCATGGCCCGCTCGCCCACAAATAACCTGCTGAAGCACAAGAATCTCTCTTTGTCTCTGCATTCACTGAACCTCATGACAGCCAGTCCGGCATCTCAGTCCCAGCTCTCACCCAATGCCAAGGAGTTTGTGTACAATGGCGGTGGCTCATCCAGCCTCTTCTTTGATGGGGTGGATGGCCAAGGCAACAGCACATCAGTCCCCTTCGGGAGTACTGGAGCTGCCACTTGCAACCACAGCAGCTTTGATGTGTCCCAGGTGTTCGGAGGTGGCACTAACAGCCTCTTCCTGGAGAAAACACCCTTCGTGGAAGGCCTCAGCTACAACCTGAACACCATGCAGTACCCCAGCCAGCCCTTCCAGCCTGTCGTGCTGGCCAACTGACCATCTTCCTGTCTGCCAGGCCAGGAGCACCCACGACCACAGAAAAGAGAACTGTACAAAAAGATTCCAATTTTCTCATTCTCACAATTAGGAAAGAGATCCGCCCAGGCACAGAGTAGGAGGGGGCTCCCAAAGCACGAAGTTGTGTCTAACTCAGCCCCTGGCTATTTGCCTGCCTGCCTCTAATTTCATTTGGTTTGAGTTTTATATTTTTTTTTGTTACATGTAATTTTCTCTATGACATCTTTAATTAGTGTTTTCTTACGCTAAGAATGGTCCAGATATGAACTGCTGCTCCCCACTCCTTCCTTCATGCTCCTTTGGGATTGGTGTGTGCAAGCTCACAGGGAAGGAAGAGCAGCAGCTGGAACCAGACATACCCTGGAGCAGGGAGAGGCTGGCCCTGTGTCAATGGCCTCTACACTATCTTCTCAGGCCCTGCCACCAAATATGTCTGGCCCTAGGCTCAACTCCCCCTCAGGCTGGGCCACAGGAGCTGCTGACTGACCACTTGACACCCTTCCCCTAAAGCTAAATTCTGTGACTATAGGGAGGTTAGCACTTTTTCTAGTTGGAATCCTTCTCTGTCCTGTGGCCCCATCCCTCACCCTTCTTGGCCTGGACAAGATATATGTAGCCCCTCTCTCCAGTGCAGCCTTTCCCCAAGGAGGTTGGGATAGAGTATAGAGGTAGGAGTAAGTCTGTGCGGTTTTGTGTGCACATTCATGCCTTTGGGTGTGTGTGGCTTGCTGCCGTGTTCTAGAGGATTCCAAGCCACGTGGACCTTCCCTCTCTGGGTGTGATTCTGGGTTGCAACAAGTACTTATGTACAAGGCTGGAGGATGGGCCCAGGGTGGGGTGGTGGTAGTCCATTTGTAAGGTTGTAGGGCAGTGTATGTGGTGGGCTGACGTGGTTAAGCCTAAGAAACTCCAGGGAAAGCACTGCATAAGGAGCTGGTTTTCCAGACTGCAGAGGGATCTACACTTTTGTTTGTTTCTGACCAAAAAAAAAAAATTCTCAGCAGGGTGGGAGGAATACCCAAGCCTGATGCCTAAGAGGAGTCCCTAGACTTCAGCAACTGTTGTGTGACCTTAGCCCAGGGTAGGGACAGGGAGAGAATTTAGAGTCACAGCCTGTGGTGGGCAGTACTGAGCCTTGAATTTGGAACTTCGTGATTTTTGGTTGTAGGTGTAAATGCATTTGCACCCATCTGAGAACTTGTTGGTTCCTGTCTCTTGCCATCCTGTGTCTGCCCTCACCTGGCACTACTTGACCTTGATGCTGAGATGTGATGATCTGGGCAGGCAAGAGAAGCCCCTGGTTCCCCTCCTAGTCCACTCTCCCCAGGGACTCCACGTGGGACCTGCTGTGGCAGCGAGTTCAGCCCAGACCAACACTGCCCACCCCATCTCCTTGTATTGGGCACTAGCTCTACCTCCCCCTGCAGGGCAAGGCCCTGAGTTCTCAGCCCAGCACCATCTGTTCCTAGCCAGCCCATTCTGGACCTCCTGTCCCTTCATCCTCAGCGCCCATACAGGTGACAGTCCTGGGTGAATAACATCTCTGGGACAAGTTGGGTGTTGCCTTATCTCCATTTCCAGCCCCTCCTCCCACGTGCACACAGATACCACCTGCACCCAAGCCAGCTTGTTTTTCACACATGGGGAGACCAGAGCCCAGCCCCTTGTGTCTTTGAAGTAGGAAGAAAAATGAGTGTTCAGGAACATGACTCCTGGACTGGGCTTTTGGGCTCAGTTCAGTGTCTCATCGCAAATCTAGGCATTTTTGCTTCAATTTTATTTTTTTTTAAGAAAAATAAAAGAAAACTGCACTAATTTACCTGGTTTCGTAGAAAAACTTTTTTTTATTTTTTACATTTTTTGGTGTCTGTTTGTATTGAATAATTTGCTACATTTGTAAAATGTGAGAGGTATATAATATATGTATATTTCTAATGTAAGAAACGTAATTTTTTCTTTTCAAGATTTTTTCTTAAAAAGAGGAGAGAAACCAATATTTTTTCAGGAAAAACAAACTTTAAAAAATAGGAACATGAAACCTTTTTCCTCCCCTTTCCCATCCTCTCTATCCCTATCCCCCAGGAGCAAAACTGAAGGTGGATTATCTTGTTAAGAATGTCAGCTGTCAGTCCAGAATGCTGTCTTTTCCTCGATGCTGTAGCATCTCCCCGGGGTGGAAATAGGCATCGAGGCAGCCATAGAGAGGAACCCGGGAGCAGGGCAATGGCCTTTTTTCTCTAGTGAAGGAAAAATGCAATCAAGACATTTTGTATTCAGAACGTTGTGCAATATTTTGGAATGAAACATTGGTGTGTTTAGAGATTTAGTTTCAAAACAAAGATTGATCAAATCTGTACAGTTTATATTGTTCCAGATTTTTTTAAGTTTGTATTAAAAGCATGATATATAATAGGCTCCTGCTTACTCTTGGCTTGTTTTGTTTCTGGGGTCCCTTTGGAATGGAGAGGTGGCCACTGCTGTGGGCCTCAGGAGACTGTTAGTCACCGTCACAGTGACTCACCTCTGGTAGACACAGTTGACCTCATGTCCCTGAGGTGTGCCCACTACCACAGTCCTTTCCACACTACAAACTGTTCCCTTGTGTTAGGAGCTGCTGCCACCCCACTCTGCCTCCCCTTGTTCCTCAGCTTGTGTGCCATACAGCCAGGGCTGGGAGGATTTCTTAGGAGCCACCTGTTCCTTGGAGGAAGATAAAGGATGGCCCCCACCCAGCTTGGATCTGACGTTTATACTCTCCCCTCCCTTATGCCACTTGGTCTTTAGTATGGGCCTTTCTAAACAAATTGACCTACTTGGGTTCTCAGTGCCCCACCCCCACCCCCAGCTGGAGTGCTGGCGGAGCTGCCTCAGAGGTGGAGTCCTGTTCATAAGCCAGGGGCTCAAAAGCAGCCACGTCCTTGTCCTGGGACATGGGCATGTTACTACTGCCTAGAGCACCTGGGCTGGCCTGGGCAGGGATCTGTGAAGTTGTCACTGAGTCATTTCATCCTCACTGCAGCCCAGTGGTAAAGACATTGTGTCCATTTTAAAGCCTAGACGTGGGTTCCAAGTTAGGTTGTGTCCCTAAATTCACAAAATTAGTAAGTGGTCAGCCAAGGTTTTGAGTCTGTTCATCAGAGTGGGTGGTGTCAGGCCTTGTGAAGGAAGAACCGTGGCGTTGAGTACCAGGGAAGAAAAACTTGGGGCAAGGTGGACAAGTTCTGTATTGACTCTGGAGACAAGCCAATATTGCCCTCCCCACCCAAACATGAACTATAGCTAGGAAACTCAAAGCCAGCTGGGTGGTGGTAGTGCACCCACCATTCAGGAAGCAGAGGCAGACAAATCTCTTGAGTTCAAGGCCAACCTGGTCTACAAAGTTCCCAGACAACCAGGGCTACACAGAAAAGCCCTGTCTCGAAAAACCAAGAAGAAAAAACTCTGAAGCCAAGTATCCAGCTTCTAAACAGAGTCCCAGCAGCCCTGACATCAGGACCTCTCTGTTGGTCATTTTCTTTCCACAGAGCCTGTGTAGCAAAGGGAGACCCTGACAGAAGGCCAGCCTATCTCTATGCCCCATGTCCAGATTGCCTGTCAACAGGGGGTCCAAGGCAGGGGTGAGGTGGCCCCTCAGCCACTCATGTTTACACTACTGTAAACACAGGTCCTGACTCAGCAGGTACCATGAGCTGCTCAACTCCCTGACACATGCTTGACAGGAAGGGTGGGCAATGCCCAGCCCAGGGGCTAAAATCTGGAACAACAAACCCTTCCAGTTCAAGGTAGATTTGAGTAATCTGCTCCAGCCAATCCCCCATGCATCCTCACACATTCAGGGCCATTTAGTCCCAGCCAGCTCAGTGGCTCTGAAGAGGTGTGAGGGAAGAGATCTGGAGGATCGAGGGGCTGCCTGGGGTCCCTCCTGCAGCAAGAGGTGGAAAAAAATATTCTGGGGCCAGAGACAGATGACTCAAAGGGTAAGGTCACTTGTCACCAAGCTTATTTATAAAAAAAAAATAATAAATAAAAATAAGTGTTCTTGTAGACTCAAAGGGTCCTTCCTTTGTGCACGAGATCCTGTCCTGGGACCACAGGTAGCAGAGCAGGGTCAAGGTGTATAAGCACAAGGCTGTGGGAGCACACCGACCGACACAGGAGTAAACCCTGCCCCTCCACACGGGTTCTGGTCCCACCCTGTCACTCGCCAGCTGGGAGACTGTGAGCAAAGCAATCCACTGCTTCTGTGCCTCACTCCCTCCTCTCAAAGATGGGGCTACTGATTGCATCTCCTCTGAAGATGAAATGAAACAAAGGATGGGAAATGCTAGGCACACTGGCTGGTCTGGATCAAACAAGGCAAGTATCAATTTCGTCATGGCTTTATTGTCCATCTTCAGGTGCTCTGGCCAGCCCAGTCCAGTTCCACCTCCGTGCATCAGCAAACAAGCCGAAACCCAAGCTGGGGTGGAAAAGGAAACTTCTCAGAGCAGAGTTGAGTTGCTTCTACCCTCCCCTTTACCTATATGGGAGGCTGCTTGGCTCAGCAAGAGGTGAAGTGTGTTAAGCTTTCCTCTTCTCATGGGGCCCAGCCTCTTGCCTCAGGATAGGACAAGTCTTAGACGTGTCCCTGAAACCTCCTGGGAGTTTCTCCCTGGAGAGGCAGACAGAAAAATAGGGGTGACTCACAGTGAACTCTGCTCCCTTGTCATGGCCTGTCTGAGTCAGTGTCCTTAGGCCACAGGGATGACACTCTGTATACTCTATCATTGCCTACTCCCTCTAAGTGAGCCACCAAAGAGAGCTGCACCCCCTCCTCCTGATCAGCATGAGCCTGATCAGTCTGGCCAAGTCTTGTCAGGTCCTAGCCAGAAAGTCTCCAAGCCCCTGGGTGATATGACTTTGAATCTAGGGAACTTCATTGCCAGTAAGAGAAGTAGGTTCTAGGTCCCGAAAGCTGCCAAATTCACTGTGTGACCTTAAAATTCTCTTGACGTTCACCCCATTTGTACAAAAGCAACAGTAGAACCAGGCCTCTCTTTAGGTCATTTGAGCTGTTCCTGGCCAGTGCCTTTCCCTGCTCTAGTGAGGTGCCTGTGATGTCACTCCTGGGTAGAAAGAGTGAAATGATGGGTACGTGCTAAGGCAGGACATGGGACTGCTAAGACACCCACCATACACAAGACCTAACCAAGCTACTTCTGGGCTACCATCGAGCTGGGGAAGGCTGAAAAGGAGGAAAGGGCTAGCCTGCATCCTGGTTTCTGGGTCCTTCTAGCTCTGCCCTGACCTAATCCACTCTATTCCATGCACAATATTCAGCCTTCAACATGGAGCCAGGACTGTAGTTCAGTGGCAGAGCACCTGCCTAACCTAGCATGCCATAGCACCATTGAAAGCAAAAGGCCATGGAGCCTTCAATAGATAAGTGCCGAGGCTTCTGTAGGCCGGAGGAAAGTACGGGATGAATTGCAGACAAGACTCCTGTCTCTTGAAGTGAGGTCCGCCGGACTACACACAAACAAAGAAATGCAGAGATGTAACTCAGTGGGTAGAGTGCTAGCCCTAGCACTGGTAAACTGGGGGAGCTGGTGCAGGCCTCTAATCCCAGTACCTGGGAGGTGGAGTTTAAAGTCATCCTTGACTATACCTAGCTTACATGAGACCTTGTCTGGGGTGAAAAAAAGAAAAGAAAAAAAAAGCTACTACTTTATCTATTTATTTATTTATTTGAGGCAGGGTATATGTAGCCTTAGCTGTCTTGGAATGAAACTCACAGAGATCCATCTGCCTCTGCCTCCCAAGTGCTGGTATTAAAGGCATGCGCCACCACTACCCAGCTTGATAATTTTTTTTTCCCGAGACAAGGTCTCTCTGTAGCCTTTGGAACCTGTCCTGGAACTTGCTCTATAGACCAAGTTGTCCTCGAACTCACAGAGATGCACCTGTCTCTGCCTTCCCAGTGCTGGGATTAAAGACATATGCCGCCACCACCACTTGGCGTTATTATTTTTTGAGAGAGAGAGAGAGAGAGAGAGAGAGAGAGAGAGAGAGA
>LOJH01026383.1:6022-18420 GCA_001685095.1 Ellobius talpinus
GCTAGTTCCAGGACAGGCTCCAAAGCTGCAGAGAAACCCTGTCTCAAAAAAATGTGAACATAGGACTTGACTTGCTGATGTAACAGACAGGGTCCTTGTCATAGTTGGAGTATGGAACATCCCCGCACTGGGTGCTAGTGTTGAATGCTTAGTCCCAGCTAGCAACACTATTTCAGGAGGCTGTGGAAATTTCAGGAGGTGGAGCCTAGCTGGAGGAGGTGGGTTTCTTTGGGGCTTGACTTGGAAGGTTGTGCCTGGTCTCCATCTCCTTTGGCCTCTGCTTCTTGTCCACCATGGTAAGGAAAGTTTTCTTTCACACACTCCTGATACCAGGTTTTCTGGGAGCAAGAAACTAAGGGGTGATCCATCTGGAACTATGAGCCAAAAGAATTCTTTCTCCCTTTAAGTTGTACTCCTAGGTAGAGTTCATAGGATCACAGAGTTTTACTTCTTGGAAATAGTGGTGGGGGTGGATTTTCATTACCTAATTCTTAAATCTTTGACGTCTGGAGGACCTTCTGGGACTGGCAACCACTCTCCATCTTCCATGCTTGGTTCCTGCCACTTGGGCTTCGATGGAAGGAAGGCAAGAAAGGAGGAATGGAGACGGGTTTTAACAAAGGAGGAATGGTGGCAGGTTTAACAAAGGAGGGATGGTGATGGTTTAACAATGGAGGGATGGTGATGGTTTAACAATGGAGGGATGGTGGTGGTTTAACAATGGAGGGATGGTGATGGTTTAACAATGGAGGGATGGTGATGGTTTAACAATGGAGGGATGGTGGTGGTTTAACAATGGAGGGATGGTGATGGTTTAACAATGGAGGGATGGTGATGGTTTAAACAATGGAGGGATGGTGATGGTTTAACAATGGAGGGATGGTGACAGGTTTTAAGGCTTTACATCCAGGTCCTTTGCTTACTTCATTCTCATCCCAGCTTTCAGCTCCTGGCTGGTTCTGAAACAGACTGAACCCTCTCCCACCTCATGACCTCTGCCCTTTGTATCCCTTTCAGCTGGAATGTTCTGGCCCCAAGAGCTGCATGGCTTCCTCCCACTGTCCCACGTCTGGGTTCTAAGGTCATCTCCAAGAACTTCCTTGAGGTAGGCAGCTGGGCCCTTCATTTATATTTCCTTGCCTAACTTTATCTTTCACCACAGCACTCAGGAATTCACAGAATGTTTGTTTATTTATGGGCTCAGCCCTCCATCCCGGGTGAAAGACAGACCTGGTGTACGGAGGCATGGGGGCCTCCACAAACATTTGCTGATAGATGATTGAAGCAATGAATAAGAGACCCCTTTCCCGTTCCTTCTTCAGGGTCTTCCCTTCAAGTCTGTGTGGTCCCCTGATCATAGCTTTGGTATTATTGTATCCACAACAGTCTCCCAGCTTGATGTACCTTGGCTTATCAGGTTCGGAACACACCCCTTGATAAAACCTTTCATAGCTTCTAACCTTTAGCATTAGAAACCTTCTAGAAACTAGAAACCTGCCATACTACACAGAAGTGCTTGTGCTTCATGTTTTACAAACTTGTCAAAATGGCAGCAAAATGGTCCTAAGAGGTAGCTGATTATCTTTGAGGGTTAGTGTTAGGGTTGGAGATAGGTATTGTGAATAAATTTAGGGTTAGGGTTAGAATTTGGTTTAGGGTTGCAATTAGGGTTAGAGTTAGGGTTTGAGCTAGGTTTAGGGTAAGTGTCAGGGTTACTGTTGGGGTTGGGGCTGTGGTAGAGTTTAGGATTAGGGTTAGGGTTAAAGTTGTGGAATATTAGTTTAAGATGTATTATGTCTGTTTATGCCATGGAGCATCTGTTTATTAATGCAAAGATATGTTGCTTTCTTTTATGTTGCATTTGTTTAACTCAGCAAAGCTTTATTACTTTGCTTGTCTAAAACACGTAAATTGGTCTAATAAAGAGCTCAATGGCCAGTAGCAATGCAAGAGAAAGGATAGGTGGGTCTAGCAGACAGAAAGAATAAAGAGGAGGAGAAATTAGGGAGCAAAAGAGGAGGAGTCCAGGGGCCAGTTATCCAGCTGCACAGCCAGTCGTGGAGCAAGAAGTAAAGAAAGGTCTATAAATAAAGATCAAAGGCCAGAGGCAAAAATTAAATGGGGTAATTTAAGAAAAACTGGCAAGAAACAAGCCAAGCTAAGGCCAGGCATTCATAAGTAATAATAATTTTCCATGTGTATCTTTATTTGGGAGCAGGATGGAGTGTTCCCCACAGGAATCAAAGAGCCAAAAGAATATAAAAGCCAAGTACAGGTTAGGGTTAGGTTTAGGGTTGGGATTAAAGTTATGGTTGGGATTGTGTTTGGGTTTAGAATTTTAGTGTTGAATTTAGGGTTTGGGTTAGGGTTAGGGTTAAGGTTAGGGTTATAATTGGGAGTTAGGGTTTGGTTTAAGGTTAGGGTTAGGTTTAGGGTTGTTGCTAGGCTTAGGGTTGGGGTAGGTTTAGGGTTGTGATTGGTATGGGGGTTTCGGTTGGTGTTGGTATTATGGATGTGTTGATTTAGGTTTAGTCTTAGTGTTGGGAGGTAGGAGCTCTGGTTGGATTAAGTTAGGGTTAAATATACGGTTGGAACTAATTTTAGGTTTGAGGTTAGTGTTTTAATCAGGGTTGGTGCTATTGTTGGGGTTTGGGTTAGTATTGGTAATTGGGTTTATATTTATGCTTAGTGTTTGAGTTTTAGTTAAGGATTGACTAAAGTGTTGGATATAGGGTTATGGCTGAGTTAGGATTAATGTTAGGGTTGGAGGTAGGGTTAAGTTTAGGTTCATCCTTAGGTTTGGGACTAGAGTTTGTTGTTATAGTTGGGGTTAGGGTTAGGGTTAAGGTCAGGGTTGGATGTTAGACTTAGGGTTGTTGCTTGTGTTGTGGTTGGCTTTGGTGTTGTTGTTGTGTCTAGGGATTTAGTGGTAGGGTTAGGCTTGGAGCTAGTTTTAGGGTATTGTGGTTAGGTTACTATTAGGGTTAAGGTTTGTGTTGATTCTAGGGTTAGGTTTATGATTATGGGTTGGCTTAGGGTAGGAGCTAGGATTAGGTTTAGGTTTGGGGTTGGTGTTAGTTTTAGGTCTAGGGTTATGCTTAGTCTTACGTTTACTCTGGTGTAGGTTTAGGGTTACTCTGATAGGCATTATGGTTAAGGTTATTGTTTGTGTTGGGTTTAAGGTTGGAGTTATTATGTTTTGGGTTAGGATTGGAATTACGATTTGGTATAGGGAAGCATTTCTTGGTCTCCATCTTAGCTCTTGACTTTACACCCCACAACGGAAGCAGAGGAAGCAACTCAAAACCCTGGATGCACTTCCTCTTGGAGCAAAGATTCTAGAAGTAGGAAAGCTGTCCCTTAGGGAGCAAGAGGGCTTGCTTTCTAGATAATATCCACATAATTGTGAAATCACTATTTCTACGTTCCCTCTCTCCAGAAAACCATAGCTCTCTGTAGGGTGCCTGCATATGAATCTCTTGAGGCACCACAACTTATGTCTTGGCTCCCTTGCTGGAATACACTTGCCCAGGGCCCACAGAAAGTCGCAATTTCTCTTAAGCAGAAACTCTCCTGTTTGATGGATATGCTATTCCCTTCATTAATAAATGCAAAATTCCTCTTACAGAGAGCTGTGTCTGCTTATATCAGCCAACACGTCAGTCAGGTGCATGAGTTTGTTAGGGCTGAGGTATTCGTGACTTCAAAACAGACATTTCCCTGACCTATCTCTGGAGACCTGTAATCAAGGTGGAGGTATGGGCTTGGCTGCCTGTATTCTTGACTTGTGGATAGCCTCCTTCTCCTTTGTGTTTACAGTCTTCCCTTTGTGTGCGACCGTCTTAATCTCTTATGGGGACAGTTAGCATTGGACTGAATCCAAACCTCTTGATCCATTGGACCTTAATTAACTCATTAAAGGCTATTTTTGAATGTGGTCATATTCTGTGGTGTTTGTGGCTAGGAACTGAGCCAATGGATTATGAAAAACCAAAGAGTATGTATAAGATAACTGTTTTTCTCTTCTTCACCCACTGAAGAGAAGTTTCTTCCATATTGTGGAATAGTCTTCATGTGTCTGTGTTATCAGCAAAGGAAAAGAGTCCTATATGGTGAGCTCAGAAAGTCACACTACCAGAATCCTGAGACTGATTTTCCTAGTTAGACTTTGAGAGAGATGCTATCTAGATAGAGCTAAGAACTTTCTCCAATAGTTACTGGGAGCCACATCTTCATCCTGAAGTGTATGGGAACATTGTATCAAAGTGAGAGGAAGCCTAGGTAGCCTTGGGAAAGAAAACAATGAAGAATCAAGCCTAACACAGTTCCTTCTCTGATACAGTAAGAGAAATCGGAGCTTGAAACTTTGTTACTGCAAAACAAAGGGGGCTGTGTTACAAGGAGTCTTCACATCCGGCTCCACTTTTCAATACAAGGAAAAGGGACCTGGGGGAGACACATCAACACTAACACTGGGAGAAACACTGACTGGCAACAGCAAGATACTTTGATGGGGCTCGTTTGCAGAGATCCTTAGGAACATGAGCTCCTTTGCTCAAGGAAAGTTTGGAATAATTCCCCTCTGTATTCCTCCAAGTCTAAAGCAGCGTGTAGTTTTCAGATAACACTCCCATGACATCCATGGACATGCAAAGCCGTGATCAATGTATGGAGCAGCATTTGGTTCAAACGTAAGTGCTGCTTTCTGGATGGCATCAGAGCACAGTACCAAACTGTTTTCAGTCCTTCCTCCTCCCTCTGGGGTCAGAGGGCAAGGCGCCACATCCCTCCTTTGCTTCCAATAACGACCATCAGAATCACAACTTTCCCACCCAATTAAACATTTGGGTGGTTGGGACTTGCCCAAGGAAAACAAGCGTGTGCTCACTCAAACCTTTTATTTGGAAAATGTTTTCCAGCGGAGAGACCCAGCCTCCTTGTCATGGCCTGACTTTTAAAAATCAGAGCAGAAATTTAGAAAAATAGAGCAGCTTGGATTTCAACGTGACAATCTCTCAAGTCTGTTAAACTCTTTACAGCTTTAACAGAATGCCTTCGCCCCTGTGCTTTGATTTGCCCCTCACAAAATCTCTGTGAAACTGGTTAATAAAGAAAATGGACCCCCAAGACTACAGCTGTGTTCTGATGTTGGTCCTGCCACTCGCTGGCTGAACGCTTTTGGGTAAACTGATTCCTTTAAGATCAGATTGTCTTCTTTATGCAATATGACTATCCTAGGCTTGTGTCAAGGTACCTTGACATGAGGTATCTTTAAAATGATATTTTATTTAGTTTATTTAGAGACTGAGTTTTTCTGTGTAGCCTTGGCTGTCCTGGAACTCACTTTGTAGACCAGTCTGGCCTTGAACTCAGAGATCTGCCTGCCTCCATCTCCCAACAGTGGGGATTAAAGGTGTGTACCACCACTGCCCAGCTGAGGTATAGTAACAATTTTAAGTCAGGGCCAGCAAGATGGCTCAGTGGGTAAAGGTGCTGGGATGTCTGATCTCTGGAACCCGTGTAGTGACAGAATAGTGCCATATCCCATGTCTGGGTGACAACATCAGCTGGTCCCACCCGACTTATTTGTCCATGCTTGGAGGGAGGTGTGAGGATTAGGACAAAGCAGGTAGAGAAAGTAAAGATATAAGAGAAAAGACAGAGACTTAGACTTAGGCAACTCAGTGAATACTGAATCCGCCCACATTTATATTTCATATGCTTTTTATATCCCAATCCAAAAGGGATGAAGAAGACAAAAGACTGCTTTACCATGCTACAAAGAACAAACAAAATGATTATGTCCCCAATACCTGGAATATCAAGTAACTATATTCTGAGTTAAGTATTCTGTTTTTTAGGCAGGAGATGCAGTGACCACATCTTAGGCCAAACACCCTGCAGGCAGCCACTCCCTGGGTCAAAGCTCCTGTCATAACTTTGAAGGAGCAAGAATAGACTTAAACTCTCTAACCTTTGGTTAAGGTGGAACAAATCCACATCCATGGTCTCTGACAGGATAGCACTAACTCCTGTATGTTTGTTTGAACCAAAATTTCATTACTTTTCTTTAACCTGGCATCCCTTTACCTCTATAACTATCTAATGGAATTTCTTTATACCTTGAATGAACCCCCTCCTTCTTTCTCTCTGTCCTAAATATAAAATGAGTTCTCAATAAAAGTTTGCTATAGTCATTTTTAGATTCTGATGTTCTCTAAAAAGGAAGACACACATTAGCTTCCTTGTGGATGCTTTAAACTTCCAATTGCCTTTGACTTCCAAAATCCTCTCCTGATTTGCAACCACAGGAGGAAGCAGCAGCTCCAAGGGAACTGCATCGACCTGGTGGGAAGTGTCAGGCAGAGCCTGTTCTGGACATTGGCTTGCTGTGACCACTCAAGGAAGGCATGTTCTTTCTCCTGCCCCGGTTCCTCATCTGCAGTGAGCATGCTGGACCAGACAAATACTCTTTGGGGCCTCCAAGAGTCTACATGGGCTCACACAAACCTTTTCCCCGAGTCCAGTAAAATGCCTCAATGCTTAAAGGGGGAAATTGAATCATATTTTTTCTGATCCATGTGCACTTAACTAAACAAAACCCACTTTCTAAGAGCTCTTTGATGTCCCCACTGCTGTAAGGAGCCCTCTTTTTAAGGGGCATTTAAAAGGCTTTTTTCTTAGAATCAGGAAATCAGGTTTTGGCAAGAAGGAAAGAAACTCCAACACACCAAGCCTGGGGGGCAGTTGGTTTGTTTTCAGTCAGTGGGGTTCCTGAGAGTCCCAAGATTGGCAAGAGGTGGCCTAGGCCACCCTGACTGAGCCTGCCCACTCTAGAGGTGGTGATGTCTGGTAGTGGTGAGGGAGGTGGGTCTGGAGCATTTCTCTGGCCTTGTAGGACCTTTTAAGTTTTCTTTTCACCCTCAGTCCTGTGTCTTTTCTTCTTTTGCAGTATTTGGCAATCCACATTGCCAAATGTCTTAAGTGATCTCTAAGGAAAATATTTTTCACTAGATGATCAGTTTTCCTTCCAGAAAAAAAAAAGCAAATACACAAATGAGTGCATGTGGCAGAGTGAGTTCCAGTTTTCTCTCTGGAAAATTCCTGAATGTTCTGTAAATCCAAGTGTCTTAAGTAAGGTTTCCCAGATGAGCAGAATTGATAAAATGTATATAAAATATATTTATTTAATATATATTATGAAATAAATATATTTTTATATTTAATATATATTATAAAAGAGGATGAAATTAATTGACTTAGAACTGATCATGGCTGAGTTGTCAATAATGGCCATGGGCACATTGCAAAGGCTGAAAACCTGGTGTCTGTCCTGTTCTGCAAAGCTGGGTGCATAGAAGTCCATTGAGTTCCTTACAGCTTGGGAACTCTCTGGAGAGTCACTGTGTTCAGTACCTGACAGAAGGCCACAAAGGCTGGAGGCTCACAAAGGAAGAAGCAAGGGGGGCGGGCAATATAGCTGTTTCCTTGGAGATCTCTTTCTTTAAGAAATTTAAAAATATATTTTAATTTCTTAATTTCTTGTGTACATATATCTATTTGGAGGTCACAGGACACTCTGAGGTGGGGGTCAGTTCTTTCCTTATACCATGTGGGCCTTAGGTTAGCAGGCCTCGAAGTAAGAGTACATACCCACTAGGCATCTCTCCACCCTTCACATCTGGGCCACCGACTGGAAGTTGCCAGCTGCTTTAAGGGTGAGTCTTTCTCTCTCAATTAATCTTCTCTGGAGCTGCCCTCACAGCCAAGCCCAGGGGGGTGTCACTCAGGTGATTATAAGTTCTGTCAAGTTCACAGTCCAAACCGACCATCATACTACGTGATTTTTACAGACGTAAGCGTTCATCAGGCAGGCAGCCACAGGATGCAAGGACATCCCAGCTTTGCCTCCCAGTGGCTGAGTCATTTCCATTCTCTGCACTCTGGTGTCTGATTCTTTGGAGAGAGAAAAGAGAATTATAGGTAGAATCATGAGATAATGTAGACCTGGATACCCAACAAGTGTCCATCTATTGGCTGTACTGACTTCCCCAGATAGGTTGAGCCAGGGCTCTTGGACCACTTCATCCGCTTTCCTTCCAAAGTACTGGTATGAATGCCGCATGCATCTAGAAGTGATGTGCTGTGGAAACTAGCGTCGGGGCCAGGAGCCAGACGACCTCTTCTTCTTCCACCTTCCCTTCATCTCCCCCCTCGTCCTTTTTTACCCCTGTGGTTTTAAAGTCATATGGTAAGGTTTTCAGGCGCACAGGGAAGCGATGTTGGATCTATCACTACTGTTACTGAATACTTCTCTAATGCTTTGTCCCTTTCCAAAGCCAGAATTTTTTACCTATTGAACCACAGCCTCCATTTGCATTTCTTCTCCCAGGCATCCCAGCCTACTTTGTGTTTCTGTGGTTTTGACCGCTATAGGCACCTCAGATGAGTCCAACCTCACGGTATTTGTCTGTTTGCTGGTTTTATTTAGTCACAATGTCCTCAAGGTTCATCTATGTTGTAGCCTGGGCCAAGGTTTCCAGCATATCTAAGGTTGAATAATTTTCCCATTGGATGTAAATTTCACATTTTATGGAACTATTTGTCTGTCTGTAGAGGATTCTTTCAACTTCTTTTGTGAATAATGCTTTAAAAATGTGAGCTGGTCATGGCCCCAGCTTTAGCCCCAGTACTTAGGAGGCTGATTCAGAAGGATCTTGAGTTCGAGGCCAGCCTGGGCTATGTATAAATACTTGCCTCACAAACAAAACCAACCAACCAATCAACTAACCAACAAAACCAAACCAAAATAAAGTCTGTGCCCATATAAATGTTTCTTTGTTATGCTGCTTTCAGTCCTTTTGCTTATATGCTTGGAAATGAATTCAACAAATCATGTGGTAGTACTATGCATTTTTTTAAAGGAAACTTCATATTGCTTTCTAAAGTAGCTATGTCATTCCCATCCCATCATTCTCATCCTTGCTTTTTGTTGTTTGCTTTTCTTTGGTTTCTTTTTGATATTGGTCATCCTAATGGGGTTTGAGATCAGTGTGGTTTTGATTTGCAGTTGATCTGGCTTCTAAGGTGCTATTACAATCTGTTTGTCTTGATGTTCCTGTGACATTGACATCATGTGTAATCCATTTGTATTAGTCAGGGTTGTCTAGAGGAACAGAACTTACAGAATGAATCTATCTATTTATCATCTATCTATCTATCAATCATCTATCTACCTACCTACCTATCTATTCATTTAATCTATCTATTAGGGATTTATTAGATTGGTATATAGACTGTGGTTCAGCTAGCCCAACAATGGCTGTCTGCCAATGGAAGATCCAAGAATCCAGTAGTTGTTCACTGAGAATCCAGTAGTTTTTCAGTCTGTGAGGCTGGCTATCTCCCCTGGTCTTCAGTATACACTGGAATCCTGAAGAGGTAGGCTCTAATGCCAGTGAAGGAAGAGACTGCCAGTGAGATGGAGAGCAAATACCTAAGAGAGCAAGCTTCTTTCCTATGCCCTTCATATAGGCTGCCAACTAAAGGTGTGGTCCAGAGTAAAGATGGGCCATCTTCCTCAAAAGATATGGATTAAAGGTGTATCTTTGTACCTCAGAAGAGCTGAATTTAAACTGGGTCTTCCCACTTCAAATGATTTAATTAAGAAAAAAAATCTCATATACGTGCATCCAGTGACTTGGGTTTTAGATAATTGCAGATGCACTTAAGTTGACAACCAAGAATAGCCATCACACCACTTGTTCCTAGGAGGCCAGTGGCAGCCTCATCTAAAGTGGTGACCAAGATAATGATATAGCCTACAAATGAACAGGCTCCCACTTATATGTGTTCTTGGGTTTCTATAGTACAGCATTAAGGTTGGGTGACTTGAAGGGACAGGAATTTATTGTCTTGTGGTTCTTACAGTTAGACATTGAAGATCAAAGTGTTGGTAGAGTTAGTTTCTGTCAGAGAGAATCTATTTTATGACACCCCGTTAGCTTGTAGTGGTCTCCTGGAAATACTGAGTGATCATTGACTCTTAGGCCTGTCAGCTCAATGCTTACTCTTATGCTCATATGGTATAATCTCTGTGTGTGTTCAAGTATCCAAATCTCCCTTCTCCATAAGGCTGCCAGTCAGACCCCACAAAACCTATCTGATAATCTGCTATTAACCTGGCTGTTTCTGAAAAGATTTTGTTTTCAAATAAAGTCACATTCAGAGATATATGGAACTAGAAATTTAACATATGGGGGTGGGTGGTAATAGTTCAGCATGTCACTTTTGGACACAATTCAACCCACAGCTCCCATTTCAATTAGCATCTTCTTGTTTATTCCATTCAGAGGTCATTTAAGCCTCCAAGATCCAAAGAATTAGAATGTGAATGAGTTGAAAGTACAGAGAACAAGGACCCCAATCAAAGAATCATTTTTAACTCTTCCCAGAAGCCAGTAGGCTGAAACATATGCATGCATGGTACATGTTTCCTTTTGGAAGTGAGAATAAAGGATCTCAGCTTCTGAGATCCTTTTCAGGTGTGTTGGGACCCTTGCTAGAGCCTAGTTTTCCCTCTGCTTTATCTTTCTTCCCTTCCCCTTTTCAGAAACAAATCTCACAAGAATACTCTAAGAGGGGCCTTTCATGTGACTTCCATCAGAGCTCACTTCCCAGCTGTAGTATAACGTATGCCCACACTTGCAGATGGGCACCCCACCTCCATAGGGGAAAGTCCTGGGGGGAAAAGTGAGTATAGCTTACATGTGGTTGTAGTCATAACACATTTATCTCATAAATTAAGTAGAGAATGGACAGATCCAAGCCCCAGCTTTCAAAGACTCTCAGTTAGAGAACATCTTTTTTGGCGTTGAGTCAAGATTATGAATATGTGACAGGAATGGCATACACAGTGAAAACTACCTAACTGCCTATTTATTTAGAGGATATTTTCTCATGTTGGGAAGTCTCATTCACCAAAAAGACGTGCGCGTGGTGTTGTTATATCTGACAGGTGTGAAAAATTGGGCTTCAGATGATACCAGCGGGCCGGCTGAGGCCACACCCAGAGAGGAGTGTCCTTTGGTTCTGGGTCAGTGTAAATGCATCCCATCTGGCGCAAACTGCTCAGCGCTTGCCAGAACAGCTTTCTAAGAAAGGAAGAACTTAAGAGGGGGCTTTTGCAAAGTCAGCAAGTAGGCCTTCCAGCTGTTTGGAAGATGTTTTGTCAGGGCTTGGGGTGTGGAGCCATCAAGACTTACTAGGGGCAGGAATGTGATTAGAAACCTCCCACCCACAGAGCTGGACACACAGACAACTGATCTTAACCCCAGTCAAGTGAACTAGATCTCAAGTGCAGTTAGCTTCCATGTGGTGTGGTACCAGAGGCCTGCGCATTTGAAGGGACAGTCACCATTAACACTTTCCAATGTTCACAGGCTGAAGTCAGTCCTCATGGGGTCGTAGGTCCCTTGGTGTCAGCACCGTAGTTCTTGTGAATTTCACTCAGTGCTTAGAAGCCTGCCATGGCTGTCCACTGGCTGATGATGTCCTCCTCAGTGAAGGCTGAAGGTCTTCCATGGTGAGGCCATTATGCTGTTCACCCATGATTCTGTTCTCTTCTGCTGAGGAGAATGGGTGGCTGACCTACTACCTCCTAGTTAGTCATGAGCACATGACTTAACATGGCTGGAACCATATGAGTAGAAATGTGTGTGTGTGTGTGTGTGTGTGTGTGTGTGTGTGTGCATGTGTACATTTTAGTGAATGTGTCTGAGAACTAAAAAGCTATTTCCATAGTATTTCTTAATGTCTCAGGTTTTAAGTGAAAAGAAACAAAAAAGAATGCTTTAGTCAGAATCTTCTTTTGGTATTTACTAATGATGCCTCTTTAAGGTTCAGAAAGGCCATTACCTTATTGTTTTAGAGATTTCGCCCATTAAAGAAATGAAACAAAAAATATTTGTCATCCATGATAGTTTTGCTTGACCTAGAGTGGGGCAATCTAAAAGATTTTTTCATCTATTCCTTCATCTTAACACTTCCACCACAGCAGAATCATTATTTTTCCCTGATATCTTCTGATTGTTTTAAATTCTAATGTTGAATAATTTTTTTTAAACTCCTTGGGGATATGATTGAGACCTAGTCATAAAAACACCTTAAATTTATGTATGTCAAAGAAGCTGAGCACAGCTGGAAAGCACAGAAGTTAGCCCTGGTGGGAGTCAGGATGATCGACACAGTGCTTTAAGGGCACGAACACGGGGAGGATGCTGTCTGGCTTCAGCTTGGGCAGGCTGTTCTTATGCATACTGTCCCAACTGCTGTAAATTCATAGTACAATTGTCCTGCTGTGTCCAGAGGACACTGTGTTCTTGTCCCTGGCACTGTTA
>LOJH01026385.1:525-18420 GCA_001685095.1 Ellobius talpinus
AGAGAGAGAGAGAGAGAGAGTAGGGGGAGTCAAGGAGAGGCCATGTAGCTGCTGAAGGAGAATGACATCCTCTGGAACCTTACTGGTAGCCTTGTGATGATACACAGATTAATAGAAATGGGTTAATTTGAGATGTAAGAGTTACTTATTAAAAAGCCTGAGCTAATAGACCAAGCAGTGCTGTAATTAATATAGTTTCTGTGTAATTATTGGAGTCTGGGCGGCTGGGAACAAAAAAGCAGTCTCCATTTACAATAAACAAAACTCATAATAAATGAAAAACACTCAGTAACATATATATATGTATTTGTCTGAAAGCTCCCTGGGAATTTTGTAGACTCAATATAATGTTATGGGAAGACCAATATAAAGACAGATATCAGGATAAAGGCACTTACTGGCTAGTGGATTCCTTACATATCTCTGTACTGCAGCTACACACATGTACTATTTGAGGCAATGTAAAAGCCGTACATGATTGTCAAGCAATTGTTATTTCTTATTTGTACATAAAGATACAGGGTGGTGGTAAGTCATTGAGTTCTTCTTTTAACTCTGTCCTTAGCCATCACTTTTTCTCACTGGTTGGCACTTGGATGATCAGAATTTGTGATGAGGGTAATTTTTCTTGATAGGTTGTAATTTTACCAGGGTAACAATAAAGGCAAGACTATGCTCCATATGTCTGACGATTTCCTTCTTTCCTCCCTCATAGCTCATTTGTAACTTTCCTATTAAGCTGTGACATTTCATGCCTCAGAGAAAAATGAAAGTGCTCATATCTGGATGGCTTCATTTTCTATCATTTCGTATAAATTGAACTCATTTTCACAATATCTGAAGAATATCCTTTTAATATGTGTGCTATTCTTTTGCTTGCATCCTAGTTCAAGAGAGACAGATGCCATCGGACCTACAGAGGAAACTGAAATCGCAGCTTGTTGTGCAAATTACCACTGTGTCTACAGGTGACGGCACAACTGGAAGGTTTACCCATCACTCTCTAACTAAATAAGGTTTGCTTTTTCCAGAAATGTGACACACAGAGCTCATACTGACATGAACCTTCATCTTGAAGACCCTTGCTATGTAGTCTTGGGACACCATAGCTTCTCTCTGAGACCTGCGTTAGGCTATGGCTAAGGCTCAATCAAGAAAGGAGTTCAGTACAATTACACCCTTGCAAATCAGTATCAGATGAGGCAGGGAAGGGGACGGGGGAAGATGCCAGCAAATTTCCAGTGAGCTTTGCAATCTTCTCTAATTTTTGTAAGAGTAAGCTTATCTGTACAGTTATTTGAAAACATAGGCAACAGTGGAGAGAAGAATGTATTAGAATCAGAAAAGGAATAAAATTCTACCTCTACAGCAACCTTGCTCTGGCAGCTACCTGGATTTTTTTAAAAAGTCTTTTATCAGTGTCAGTGAAATCCTTGTTGAAGGACTACAATATCAAAGGGGATGCTATATCTGTAAATTCCTATAAACACTGTTTTTCTTATTGCTATACTCACTATTTTATTCTGCATATAATACACAGGACTTTTATTCTCTGTATCTGATTATGAAAACTGGCATTGTTTTTTGAGATGATAAATAATTGCACATTTAAAATTTTTAATGTTCAGATATAAAATTTGTCTTCTATTTAAATTAGTTTTGACTCTAGGAAATAGTTCATCACCTACTTCATACTGGAGGAAAGGATTGCAGAAACAGAGATGACGCAGTCACTGGCTAACTAAAGGCCAGATGAGGCAGAAATGTGCTCCTCACAAGTCGACAGGTACACTGATTGTCAAAGAAACTGAAGTTAAGAAAGGTTATTTGCTCGTATTGAAACCACAATCAAGTCCCACACAGATCACCCCCAGAATGTTCTCTTTGTCTTTTAATGTGCTCGTAGATAATTAAATATTTAAAGGCGTCCTCAGTGATGAGTTCCGAGAAAGCTCTGTAAGCTCAGTTCACTTCCTTCATTGCTCCTAAGTTGTCGAGGGAAGCTCTCCATGTGCTCTTCTCTTGCTTGCTTGAGCTGTCTATGGCAGAAGACCTGTACCTTGTGTTTATCTGATAATGCACTTATCTTTCTTCTCTGGGCTTTTCAAAGCTGTTCTCCCATCTTACCCTCCTCTCTTCTCCCCCTGTCTCTCAATGAGGAACCTGCATTTTTCATAGATGGCTCCACTATCTCTCAATGAGGAACATTTCCAATAGACGGCTTTGCTGTCTCTCAATTAGGAACATTTCAAATAGACGTCTTCACTGTCTCTTGATGAGGAACCTGCATTTCTTATAGATGGCTTCACTGTCTCTCGATGAAGGACCTACATTATTTCTCATTGATGGCCTAAGGTGGTTGCTGGAATATTGTTACCAGCCTCTAGAAACCCCGTATTAACAGCTACTTCATTACAATAGCTTTTATTTTTAGCACATTATATTTCTATGAGCCTATGAAATGCAGGGATCTATAAGGCAATTCAAGTTGACATGTTGTATAAACATTTTTTTAGGCACAAGTATGCATGCATGACAGTGAACTGCAGAAAATAAAAGCACAATGTCTTACTTTGTATGCTAATGATAAGTCAGATGAGGAGAAACCCTACTTGGTGTGGGATGAAATATGCCGTGATGGTCTGGAAATACTGTGGTGTGTGGGTGTGTGTATGTGTGTGTTTGTGTGTGTGTGGGGTGTGTGCATGTGTGTGTTTGTGTGTGTGTGTGTGTGTGTGTAGTCAATCCCCAAGAGAAGGTAGATACATGTATGCTCTATTTAGGGTAGAGGTTAAAGTTAAATAAGCCAATCAGAACCTGAAGCCACTTCAGAAAGTCCCTTCAGAAAGCAGTGGAGGTAAATTGCACGACACTGAGCTGTCTGAGGAAGAGACCGAATCTGCACACTCAGCCTTCCTTCCCCGCGGTGGAGTATTGCCTAAACAAGTCCTGCATGATGTCAAATGGGCACCATTTGACGTGACAACGTGGCTGGGGGAAATTGAACATGCCTCCACCTCGAGACCAAGTGCTACCGGAAGTCAATGGCTGCCGAGAGAGGAAGATCAGTTTTCCCAAGGATAAATACCCAGAGTCATCCAATCTCAAGTGTTCATCCCTAAATGCACATTCAGAAGAGCAACAATAAAGGGACTCAGTAATTTTTACAAGTAATTTTACATACACACACACACCCCAATCATAACTAAAGAAGAGGTTACAGAATTGGGGTGAAATAGAGGAACACAAGAGGCCATGGGTAGGGGAAAAGGAGGGATGGGAATTATGCAAACACAGTACTCATGAATAAAATTCTCAATAAGATGAAATAAAATGAAGCCTCAGGAAGCACTCCTTAGCATTTGACCAATCAGTGAGTGAGCACATGGACGAAAAAAACGTGTCCATGTGGAGGACCCACAGAGCCAGTTTATGAGAAGTTGAAAAGGTTTCTTCTCTGGTTCACTATCGGTGCAGCTAAAACAACACCGAGGAAATAAATACCAATATCCCGAGATCTGCCAAGGCAGTAAAGGGGCAATAGAAATATACTGTGTGCTCCATACAAGGCAGATGGAAAGCCATATGGGGCAGAGCAGAAAATGATAATGGCTCGCAAAGAGGACATGTAACCCATCCAAAAATCCTGCCATCCTAAAGGAGGGACTTGGGACTGGAGGTGCAGAATTATAGTGATGGGGCTCAGGGACAACGGTTCTCCTTAGTTAGAAGCATAAACAGTGTTTTTTGTTTCTTCTAGCCTTGTGTGCCCTGGGAAGCAAATACATACATATTTAATTCAGTTAAAAATGACTTCCAATCGGCAGATGTTAGAATATTAGCTTCGGAACACAGAAGTATTAAAATATTCTCTAAATACATCAATATGCCTAACCGTCTGTGGGCTTTAAAACTGTATTGGGTACTCCATTATTGGACTGTGTACAAAATATGCTAGGTAGGAAAAGTAAAACCACAAAACCATATGTACACACTGTGTTTACAGCTATATTAAAAAGTACAGTTAGCAGATTTTACCGAGAGAAAGACCACATGGTCGTTGGTTGGGATGTAAATATTTGGTATCTTAGAGTTTATAGGATTATTTGCCTTATAAATTCCAGGCTGTAAACCTCATTATAGAAAAAAAGAACTGTTCCATCTAATCCCATGATACATCAAATGACATACACCTTGGGGTGTACTGTATGCCACTCCCAAAACAGCCAAGACTGTAATGATGGCTTGATAGGTTTTGTAGGACTCCAGCACTGACAATAAAATGATCTGCCAGCAGTTGTACAGAGTAAAGACTGCAGCGTTAATAAACTTTCAAATAGGTTCCCTGAGAATAGCTTTGTTGTCTTCCTGTTTAGATTATAGTCGGGCTGCTGTTAGCGGACAGACATCGTAGATCAGTTCCACAATATGTTTCATTGGATAGACAACCTCACACCCGATACTTTCTCGTATTTCATTCATGGTCCACTCAAGTTTACCTTTCTCCAGCTGGTCATCTTCTTAGAGAAGGGACAATGAAAGCTTCTGAGCTTCCAGTGAAAAGGGACTGAGAAGGGCAGAGTAGAAATACAAATACCTGGTACTTTGTATATCTCACTACCTTCTGTAAACAGGCATTTTGATATCTGGTCAAACTACAAGTGCCTGAGTCATGCGAGAAATAAAATTACTTAAAACCTTTAACAAGAAATAAAATAAAACTATCGCCCTAAAAAAAAGTTCCCCATAATCCTTATGTGCTGGCAAGTTTTAGGTCAACTTGACAACAGTTAGTGCCATTTTGGAAAAAGGAACTTCAGTTGTGATAATGGCCACCCCACCAGATTGGTCTTTGAGAAAGCCTGTTTTACAGTTTCCTGAATGGTGTTGATGTGGGCAGTCCCAGATCCCTGTGGGTGGTATCACTGTGGGTGGTGTTGGTGGCTGTAAGAAAAAAGGCTGAGAAAACCATGAGGAGCAAGCCAGCATGCAACATTCCTATGTCTTCTAGGCATGAGTTCCTGTCCCAGGTTCCTGTCCTGTTTGAGTCTCTGTCCTAATTTCCCTCAGTGATTGACTACACTGTAGAACTATAAGCTGAAATAAACCCTTTCTTTCCCAAGTTGCTTTTGGGCACGGTGCTTTTTCACTGAGACATCATACACATGCAAGGTCTTGACCCTCTTCCTATTCCTCCCCCTACACCATCTTGTACTCTTCTATCCCTACCCCTGAAGGCTCTCAGAACAGGGAGGAGAATGTTAAAGGAGCTGGAAGATCAATCAACATAGTATTTCTTCTGGAGACCTCAGCAAATCTGCCCAGAAACTTCCAGTTTTGACATACAAGGATGCATATAATTTGATGGGCATTTCTTGTCTGGAAAGATCAAACATAATAAAATATAAACATTTGGCACTGTTGAATCAATTACACTTGCCACCACAGTCACCACTTGTTTTGGATAGCATGGTCAGGATATGGAGTAGAAAGGAGAGTAAGGCCACCACAATATTTCCTGGTCTCAAGCTTATATTTGTGCAACTCTTGGGAAGGGTGGGAGATATTCAAAAAACAGCAGTAGACCAGAATGCCAGTGGACCTCCACTCAGGAAGGGTAGCATCATTTGTTCCCAGAATCCCTATCTTTCCCTTACATGTGGGATAGGGAGATGAAAATTAGGTCTTGGATTTCTGAGCCACCAAATCCCATATGACTCTAAGCCACTAGTAATTCACCTTTATAAGAAGAACACCATTAAGCCTCATGTTTTCAGACTCAAGGAATCAGAAAATTCCATGCATTCATGCAAAATTTCATGTTTCTCCTTCTCTAGGCCTTCAGAGGCTCCTTCTCATGAGAAGTGCCATCTCTTTGGTTTATTTTACTCTACACAGTGATCCTTAAGCTTGTGCTCAGTGTTTCCAAGTGTACATTATTCAATGACTATATTGCTGACGTTTGAAATACCTGCTGTGGCTAAATCTTCCTGAGTTTAGTACCAAAAGCATTTCCCAGCCCTCTCGGCAGACTGATCAACTCGGGTAATAAACTGCAAGTTTCCAGGCTGGCCTTCTTTACAACAGCATGGCGGGAGAGATTTTACAGGAATTGCCTCTGGAGTTCAAGCTGTTCACAAGCCATTACCAGGGGATGAGTCCTGTAAAGAAACAGCTGCAAAGAGGAGAAGCCATCATTAATCCAGAAGGCCAGGGCCGTATCTTATAGGTTATGCCAGATGCAACACATTCAGGACCTGCTAGCAAAGAGATCTTGGCTAGAAGCTATGGTGCTGTGGTATTGATTTTGCAATGAAACGTTACTTTGGCAGTAGTGAGCGCATGCCTGGTGATTAAGACTTAGTCCAAGGGATGTGACCAAAACCATGATTAATAATGTGTATCAGACTTGTGGACAGCCTAGGAAAATATCCTTTTCATTTTGACAGATTTCTTCAAAATGGGTTGCAATGCTTGCAGTTTTTTTCTCCAAACTTCTTTGATCTAAAGCCATCACAGCTCTGGAGACAAAGACCACACTCACCTCTGATGAGCTAAGAGAATATGCCATAAAGATTTCTATCCAGTCTGTTTGTTTTCTTAAGGGTTTCCATTGCTGTGATAAGACAGCATGGCCAAAAGCAAGTTGGGAAGGAAAGGGTTTATTTCAGCCTATATCACAGTCCATCACTGAGAGAAGTCAGGATAGGAACTCAAACAGAGTAGGAATTTGGAGGCAGGAATTTGGAGCCATAGGAGCACTGCTTACTGATTTGTTCCTCACGACTTGCTCAGCCTGATTTCTTGTAGAACCCAAGACCACCAGCCCAGGAGTGCTACTGCCCACAGTGATCTGGGCCCTCCCGCATCAATCATCAATCAAAAATATGGACCACAGGCTTTTACAAAGGCCACTCTAATAGGGACATTATATCAGTTGAGATTCCTTCTTCCAAACTGACTCTTGCTTGAATCAAATGGACATAAAACTAGCTATCATACTTGCCTTCAGGTCTCAATATCAGCAGAAGCACTGGTTAGCTAAATATACAGAGCATCTCATTGCCAACCCTTATTTTATACACAGCTTCTACATTCCACGCAAAAGTCTCTTGTCCCTGCAGTTTTGCCCTCCAGAAGTTACCTTCAGTGGATGCTCCTAAAGGTGGATCTTTGTATGCCTAACTGTACCCCAATCCTCATAATTTAAAAATTACACACACACACACACACACACACACACACACAAACACACACACATTTCTTCCAAAAGTCATTTCTTCATTCACCACAGTCAGGTTTATTCAGTTGTGGGATTTGAACTCTGGCCTTGTGCATGCTATGCAAGCATCCTACTAACTCAATTGCTCTCCTAATCCACTATATTATCCAAGTATTATATTATTACTATTATTATTATAGTAGGGATACTTCCAACTTGTTGTCTGTAGATAAAAGTTTCTGTCCTTTCCTGTCGCACAGCCATTCATTCCCAAATAAAACACAGAGGCTTATATTAACTATAAACAGTTTCACCTATTGCTCAGATTTATTACTAACTTGCTCTTAGAACTTAAATTAGCTATCATTCTTATCTACATTTAGCCACGTGACTTGGTACCTTTTCTCAGTAAGGCATTCTTATCTTACTTCCTCTGTATCTAGCTTGTGACTCGTCTTTGCCTTTCTTCTTCCCAAAATTCTCTTAGTATGGTTGCTCTGCCTATACTACCTGCCTGGCTACTGACCAATCAGCATCCTATTAAAACAATACCAGTGACAAATCTATACAGTGTACAAGAGCATTATCCTATGGCAGTTATCAGAGTTTTTTCCTTAAATTCATTCTTTTCAGACATGATATTTTTCTGTGGTTCACAAAAGAAAAACCTTTGAATTGAAGTTTAAAAAATATCTTTTCTTATTTTCTTTTGAGTCCTTGCAAGCCATGAGAGACTAACAATGACTGAATTGTGATGACAGTTCTGACCTGGGACATCAATGAGGCTCAAGAAATCACACTTTGGGCATGTATGTCGTCCATTTGCATAGTTATCTTACTTGTTTTATAAAGACCCAGTTTTAAACATTTTATACAAGGACAACTAAATTAGAAGATTAAAATATAAGCAAAGCATAACATGTAAATCAATTCTATCCACTACCTAGTCTTTGAAAATAAAGTTTTATCAAAACAAAAATGCTCACTTGTTTGCAGCATGTCTATGGATGTGTGTATGCTGCAACTGACCTTAAATATCTGTGACAGAAGCTGTGCAGTGCAGAGTGCTTAAAGCATTTGCTAGCTGGCTCTTTATGGAAAACAGTCTTGCTTCCTAATTTAGACAGGAGATAAATCTTCCCACTTTGCTCATTCTTCTGCAAACCTTATAACTCAGACTACTCCATTAGTACAGTAGGGATCAGCCTCATGTCCTATTACCAGGTTAACTTCATGACCTAAGAGACCTTGTACTTTCAGTTTTAATAGTTTCACCTTGAAATATCTATAGCCAAGATGACCACTTTGTATTCTAATTCATTCAAGCCTAGAGCACTAACACACACACACACACACACACACACACACACACGCACACACTAGCGCATTCACCATTTTTTGTCCCTCTAGACTCCACTCACATTCTGGCATCTAGAACATCCATCATATTCATAGACAGTGGTCTCCAGTTGATGCTGCAGGGTTTTAAGGAAAGTCATGTTATAATGCACATGTCCACAGCATCTTCTGCTTTCTTACGGCTGTGTTGGTCAGCCAGTGTGTCTCTTCTGTGTTTGGCTTGACTATAGAAGTTTGACTGGTCAGCTCTGTGCTGTGTTTTCCTTGTAACCTGCTCACATAAATAGGCGAATCTGGTGAAAATCTGGTTCTACTGTGGACTAAAAATAAGAGATCAAGCTCAATCACATGCATAATTTTGTCTTCATTTATTCATGTTTCTTAACAAACCATTGTCCAAAGTAAGCCACAGGGCCAAACCTAGAGTCAAGGTGTAGAAACAAAGTCACATTTGGAGAGAGGTCTACAAAGATGCATGGTCAAGGACATAAAAAGAACAACAACAACAAAAAATCATAAGGCTCTTGGAGGGGTCCAATACCCTATCTATTATTCTCACCAACCTGTACCAGAACTTAACAAAATCGAAGCAGCATGTTTTCCTGCAGTGCATACTGCCATTCTAGTCCTGGGATCTATAATGTGAAGCTCTGCATGAGAGGCAGGAGAAAACAAGATTACATATTAACTTAAATTCTACAAGTGGTGATGGTATTCTGAAGTCTCCATGCTCCTGGAGGGGTGCTCTTTCAGGCAAAGCCCATGTGCAAAAAGTTAGAGCCACATTCTCACTTCACAGTCTGTGAAGATGCAATGACAGCAGAAAGGCATGCGATAGAGTTGGTGATCGTCACAGATCAGTGAATCACTACACCACTGGAGTCTGTTCTGAAGCCACTACTGCTAACACTTTAGAGATAATGATAGATACACATAGCTGTTGGTACTAAACAGAGAGGCACCATTTACCCTCCACCCAGCTTCCCCTAAGGCTAGCAAAGTTTCCAGCTATAGTACAATGTCACGATCTAGATACTGATGAAATACCCAACCAATCTTATTCATATAAAACTTATTTTATATGCATTCAGTGTGAACAAACAGTTGATGCTTGACAGTTTATTGCATTCACATATTTGTGTGATGACCACCAGAGTCAAGACATGAAGGAACAATTTTATAAAGCACCTATTTTCAACTAGTCTGTATAGATACTCAAATTTTCCTTTGTATAGCTTAAAATATGTGGTCCCTATCATACATGCGTAGTCTCCATCAGACACAGGATAATCTGTTTCCATTTCTTTCTTTTTTTTCTGTTTTTTTTTTCAAGACAGGGTTTCCCTGTGTTGCTTTGGAGCCTGTCCTGGAACTAGCTTTTGTAGACCAGGCTCACCTTGAACTTATAGAGATCCACCTGTCTCTGCCTCCTGAGTTCTGGGATTAAAGGTTTGTACCACCACTGCCCAGCTCTCTGTCTCCATCTCTAAAGTACGTAATTGTCCATTAAATGTGCTACATAACATATTCTCTCAAGTGGCCATGGGATGGTTATGCAGTGTGCATCCTCTTACAAATCTAATAAGATCTGTGTAAAATGAATTAAAAAGTGTTTCACTAAAAACTGCTCTCTCAAGGAAGCCCTACTTTGCCCATATGATTTAGTGTTGTGAAGAAATCCTAGGTGAGTGAGCTCTACTTGGTTTCGAATAAGAGATCACTTCTGTTTGGCTCTTGTATATCTCATCAGAAATGATTCTCTGGGGGCTGAATTGATGGCTCAGCAGCTAAGAGTACTTGCTGATATTGCAGAAGACTCATGTTCAGTTCCAGCATCTGCATGGCATCTTATACCAGTTTGAAACTGCCAGGGTATCAAATACCCTCTTCTGGCCTCCACAAGGCACACACATGGTGCACAGACATACATGAAGGCAAGACACTCCAACACACCCCAAAAAAAGGAATAAAAAGCAACTGTGAAAGTCTGGTAGTGGTGGCACACACTTTAAATCTCAGCACTTGGGAGACAGAGGCAGGCAGATCTCTGTGAGTTCGAGACCAGCCTGGTCTACAGAGTGAGTTCTAGGACAGCCACTCTTTCACAGAGAAACCCTGTCTTGAAAAAAAGAAAAGTAAAGAAAAGAAAAAGAAAGAGAAAGAAAAGGGAAAAATAAGTTACCATGAAAAATAATTCCTTGGTTATTCACGTCTCCACTATGAAATATAATTACTGAATTACAAAAATATGTATTTTGGGAACTAGATTCTTAAAGATCCTTTAGAAATTAAAGGTTGGACAATGAACTTCAAGAATGTGGATTTCAAAGAAAGCACAGTCAAAAGGGGTACTATTGTTTCTTTCTCCAGGCCCACCTCTGACTTTTGTGGATAAAGATACTAAAGAAATGTGCTCTTGACTAGAAGTATTCTCAGACTCAAAGCCAGGTGCTCACCTAGCATGCTGTATGAGGGCAGTGGTTCTCAGCCTTCACATGCTGTGACCCTGTTCCTCAGGTTGTGGTGACCCCCAACCACAAAATCATTCTGTTGCTTCATAACTGTAATTTTGCTGCTGTTATGAATAGCAATGAGAATCTCCGATATAAAGGATATCTGATATGCAACCCTTATGAAAGGGTCATTCTAACCCAAAGGAGTCACCACCCACAGGTTGAGAATGACTGCCTTAGAGGGTACTGTGTCAAAGAAGGGCTGTACTCATCCCCACAAGGTACAGTGCCCAAGTAGTAACTCTTCCAGACTCACAGCTAAGGGCTTACAATAGTTCTCTTTATTACAAGTTTCTTTTCAAATGCATTTTAAAGCTCATTTTTGAGGGTTATGTATGAGCCTAAAGAGAAAGTGAGTCTTAAAAGACTTGGCTTGGTAAGACGCCGCAGTATGGCTAAGAATTAAGGATTCTTGCGTCCGCTAAACACCAGTTTCTAATTCCTTTATGTCACTATACTGTTCTTTGTTCTCTGGTTTTCAAGTTATTATGCCCTAAACACACACACACACACACACACACACACACACACACACACACACCCCACTCCCCTTATCATTTTGGCAGTATTCTGAGAAGAGACAGAAAAGTAATTACGTTCACACTGTTCTCACTTACCAAAAAGCTAATTAAATCTTCAGAGCCTCTAAGTCCTGAAGACCCTCTCCTTATCAGACATCCACCCATGCCATCCTTGCAGGAACTACTTGAATCAGCTCTTACCCAAATCCTAAAGACTCCTTGAAACAATGTTCGAAAACAAATTGCTTCATTTTGCTAGCTCAGCACTTTGTAGGTGAGGAAACAATGATGGTAGGTGGAGGAAGAACAAATTGCCCAGATCTCCGCAGAGAGTGCTAGATCTAGACCATGAACTATGTCTTCTCCCTTCCAAACACATGTTCTTTGTAAGACACCACACTGCTTTTATTTGGCTCAGGAAACAATGAAAAGAGCGCAGACACTGTGAGAATGGTCTATTTGATCTATCCATTCATCATTTATCCACTCATTGTACAAACTTGGCCACCTGCTCTGCACCAAGGATTGTGCTTGGCTCTGACCGCAGAGCCATAAATATCACAAGCATGGCCTTTTCCTTCTCAGGTCTACAGGCAAAGATGCAGTGGGTCTTTATCTGGCAGCTTACAAGCCAGATTTAGCCAGCAGATGTGCTTTTTTGGCCTGTCCATTGTTTTTTAAAGAATATATAATTTTATTGCCAACATCCAAAAGTTGAAAGTATTATATTAAAGACAAGCGGGAAGTCTGGTTTCTCTGGAAGGATTATATGATCTGGCAAGATAGGCCCATTAGTTTCTACTTTATGTCGTGGACGAGTGTGGGGTATAGCAGTTCCTACTGACTGAGCCTTCTTCGTTTACCCCAGTTTACACCTGCACTCTTCTGTTCACCTGACACCCAAGAAAATTGGGGGGGGTTGCAACTGCCTCCCTGGTGGTTTTCAGGCTGAGGCTTTTCTCTGTGGAAGGCCAGGAGCTTTGATGAGAGTGTGCCATGCTCAGCTTCAGAGGAATTTTCAAATCAAGCAAAAGGGATCCTACCACAAAGACTTGTTAGATGCTCCTCTGCTCCACAGTTTGGCATCTATGTGAAGAGACAATCACGGATGTTGTGCTGTGGAGAAACTGATCGTTTTCCACACTTTGTAAGTGGTTTCGCAGATGGTGTAGATAGTAGTCACTATAGAAATATAAAAAGAAGCAAACTTGAGTATTTGATTGGAATGGAGTTAGAATTAAGACATGGATAGGCTGGAGCAGTGACAAAAGCTTAAGATGGAAGAAAACCCTACAGAAAAAAAAATCAAAAATAGGTCTCACAAGGACATGTCTGGTGAATGATCCACAATACCCTAAACAACCTCAGGTAGTCTGACAAACAAGCACAAAATTATGCAGATATTTTTCAAAACACAAGAACAATTAAATTAAAAGACTATCCAAGGTTTTTTTTTTCAATTTCAGCTAGATATGTGGACTCTCAATTATTTTATTAAATAACTGTTCTGGTTTATATATGAATATAATAAAACAGATCTTCATGTTATAAGAAAGTTGGCAAAAAACTATGTATATCTGGAAATGAGAATGCAACTTTATTTAACAAAATGCACACTCAATAAAGACTCCTTGAGGAACTGATTGATTTTAGTTGAGAACAAATTTAACTTGAGGCATGCTGGCTACTGATATATAACCACAATTGTTAGAAAAAAACATGACATAACTTGTATTTTTTTACGTGTCAATATCAAGATCTTTTGATATTGTAAAGACAAAAGAGCCTTCTGGTTGACCATTCCACTGAAATGTGCTTTTAGACGTTTATATCTAAACAGTCAGGTCTCGCATAGAGATAATTGCTTATAAGCTTTGTTTTTAAATATTGAAATCTTCCTGCATAGTGGTCAGTCTTTTTAATCTTTTTATTCATTATTTCCATGGCATAGTTTCGAATGTTGAAAGATTTTTGAAATCACCTTGAATTCAAAAATTCCATAGTCACAAGATACCCACTTTTACCCAAGCAGCAACAGAGAAGATATTAGCAATCCTTCTCAGACTCATACATTTCCCATTGACACCTACATTTTACGCTTTACAGAAGTTACTACAAGTTTTTGCATTTAAAACAATTATGCAAACTAAAATAATATTTTCATTTTACAAATCGTGATGCTAATTTTCAGAGGACCTCAATGGCTTGTCCAAAGTTGCAAAGGTGTCAGAGTCACCTAGATTCGTTCATTGACTCCAGTTGCTGGAGTGTTAAGAGGATATATTGAAAGAGTAGCAACTCCACAGGGATGTTCAGAAAACAATAAGATAATATAAGCAAAGGCTTAGCACAGAAACTCTTACCTTGCACAGGCTTAATAAATGCTCGGTATTAAAAGCAGAAGAAAGAGTTCAACTTGGCTCTCAAATCATCACCTAGCTATGCCTCTTGCTTCCTTTGATGCTGTGAATGTACTACAGAGTTTGAAACTGTGTCCAGACTGAACTTGACCCAACACTGTAGTCACTTGCTTTGGGGGCTCACTGAGGTCTCCAGGGTAATGATGGTATCAAGCACCTACTATAGGGTCCTTGAGACATATAACTTGATTTGCCTTACAAAGAATCTCTGGAAGTTTGTTCATTTGCCAGAAGTTATAGGCTAATGAAAACAGACCTGTAAGTGATTGTCTTTTAGCAATCGACTGTATAGTTGAATTCTTTCTAGTTCCTTACCCGGGAGCTGTGCAGACTGCAGACTGCAGACTGTGCCTGGTCCCCTTTGAAAGTGAGGAGATCACTTCTCCTGGTGGCAGGCACTCCATCACAGAAGGTTCTTGTCATGGAAAATTCTCTAGTAAACTGAGGGAAATTCTTTCACAATGCTTCTAATATTTTGTGGTAGCTAAATCAAATTCCATTACCTAATGGCATTCTCTGAAAATGTGAAAAATATTGTCACCCCATCCATCAACTTATTCTCAAGCCATTCAACCATTTCTCTTTTGACTTGGGGGAAATAGAAATTCATATTCCTGGTCACCCTTCTCTAAATGGCTTCTGTGTTTCCCTGTTATTTGTTATGTTCAATACCCTAAGCTAAGGGTCATCTCAATCATTATCTTCTTTGTGTTAAATTCTGAGTTTTGGTCAAGGCAGAATATGAATGAATAGTGTTTCCTCCTGCTATGGTTAAATTGGTCCGCTCACATGAATAAGGTCAGTTCCTAAGCATTTAAGCATTGGGAAACAAATTTGGGTGAATCTCTTTATTCCTTTACCAACATGACAAATATTCAGACATAAAGGACTCATACATACTAAGATTATCCTAAGAAAGAAAATTAGTTCTTAAATCTAATTTATTCAGTATATAGGGATTTGATAAGTATGATCTTTAGTAACAAATTTAAGCTTGATTCCATGTGGTAAGTACATTGGCACCTTTAAGTGAAGGGCAATGACTTGCCAACTTGAATAATCACAATCATTCGGATCTACGTCCCAGCTACTCATGTACAGCAAGCACACCTATCTATTCCAGTTGCTCACATTTAACCTTCCTCACACTTCCAATCCCTGTCTAGTTCCACGAATGAGTCAGGATACTGCAGCTGGTATAGAAGGTATGCACCTGATTCCAGTCACCCTGCTCAGCTTTTCTCCCATCCCCACTCATTTGACTCTTCTTGTCTACCCAACATCTCCCTATAACTCCTATCATTGCCTCTGCAGATGGCCTCTCTCTTCAACTTCAGAACATTTCTTGCAGTAGAACTGTCTCCCTGACCATTGCCATGCCTGTCCTTCCTTATTCATTATCAACTCTACTCACCCAGAACAGTCCGCAGCTTTCCCATTTGACCTGACAGCTTCAGTTTTACATTGAAGAACCTCTGCTTAGCCATACAGAGCCATCCATCCTTCTAAACTCTCCTCCGCTTTAGTCGGGTCCAAGGTAGGACTGTATTCTACATTTCATCCTTCCCAAGACAATAGGGACCACTTCCTCCTTCCTTCCTTCTTATCACTTCCCTGGTTCTTTTTTCCCTAATCTCTACTGCAAGTTTATCTTTTAATCGTGGCTTCTATACCAAACTTAATGGAAATTAACCTTTGGTGGTCCCATCTGAGACCTACTGAGTGAGAACCTGAGCCAGGTTTCAACCCTGAAAACTCAAAAGCCTCTTCCGAGATTGTAATGCACGAATTTGAGAAGCCCTGGTCTGTATCACAGTAATTCCAAGCTTTTGCTGACATTTGTTCCTTCAAAGGAGATTTTCAAAATAACATGTCTGAATACCTCCCTAAACCAATAAACTCAGGTTCTCTGGGATTGGGCCCAATTATAAACACATCATTTTAAAAGCTCTGCAATGGTTCTAGTGAGACATCAGGGCTGATGCTAGCCTGTCTAAATGTGTCCTGTCTCGAGGCCTTTCCTTGGTCTCTCTGTCTTTTAAGCTCTGCCCTGGCTTTTCACATGCCATTCATTTTTATTGTCTGTTTAATTCTTTAGGTCAGTGTAAAATGGTCATTTATTCTTCCCTGAGCGTTCTAACACCAAGAGTCCTCTCCCCAAGCACCTTTCACTCCCCTTGATCCTCTTTTGTTTTCCTACTTGTACCAATCTATAATTAAAACTATTTTTTAAATTATTAAGCCATTGCTCCTCTGGAAAATAGGATCTAGGAGAAAAAGATCTGCCCACAAAGAGATCTAACTCTTAACAGCTCCCCAGGCAGAACCAGGTTCCACAGCAGCCTGGGAGCTATTGTTTGTACTAACAAATACCAGACTCAGTTAGCATACTGATATCTGTGATTTTCATAATCTTCTTTTCCTTGCCTCAGACTTCTTTTCTTCACTTTTCAATACGTGCTGTTTTATGATTTTTAATATGCCCACGAAAGACCAGAGCATCTCTGTCAATTTTTCCTCTCCTACAGCGAGCTCTTCTATATATGAAGTCACGCGTGACTTGGTGACATCATTCAGCCATTCATGTTGTAAAAGGAGCATGAAGTGGATGAAAACCTAACTGGAGCTGCAGAAGCACAGAGACCAAGCTGTGAGGTTTGTGGACAGAGTGTAACTCTGGCTACACAGGAGTGGGAATTTCTGAAGTGAATTGACTTGAGGAAGGAAAAAGCTTTCCGTCGATAGTTTTAAAAGCCATGGGACCACTGAAAGGATTGAGAGAATAGAAATAGATACAGGAGAGAACATATGGTTCAATACACAGATCGCATTTCTTTAAAAAAAAAAACCCAGGGTGGGTGTCTAAAGTTTGTCTGTAGCCTGAGAATGCCCAGACAGCTGCTGATTCCAATTGCCCTTCTTTCTACTCCAGCACTTTTAATATCCTAGGTTTGGATAGAAATTCCTTTACACATCCCTCAGCCACTCCATCCCTTTCTTTCTTAAGCTCTGCACTGAAAGTAACATTCACATCAGGGAATACTGAATAGCCACAGGCAGCCTTTGATTGCAAGCAAGCTGCCACAGAATTCCTCTTTTATGATGTTACATTATCTATATGAGAGCAATCAGAGCGATCAGCTGGAAATCCCTCAACACCGAGAAGGAACCGACTGGCTCACATGCTGATTCTCCTTGTAATGTCTTGCTGGGAGACGGTGGAGCCCTTAAGCACAAATCAGCATCCCCATCCCAAGGGACTGATCTGTTCTTTCCTGGAAGAGAATGCCTGCTGGCTTACTGGACAGAGCCGGGCAGAGGACAGAACCTTGGAGAGATGATATAAGATGCAAGGGGCAGAAGGCTTTCCTCACATGTTCACTAGGGTATGGAGTCTTCAGCTGTGCATGGTAAACTCCCTAAGGGATCATGGGTAAAATGACTTAGACACATTTATTCTAAGGCAAATTTTCATATTCAGATATCTAGGCTGCTGCAGCTAAGCTTCGTGGAGAGGTTTATTCCATTTCATTTTTTGTTGCCTTCAAAGAAGCTGATCATCTGTTGCCCACCTTCATTCTCTCTTTCATCCAAAGAACCAGTCCCTCCCCATGCTTCACACTAGACTGTTAGACCCCTTCTTGGCTTAGGCCTTCCCTCTCCTGAGCTATTCCAAACTCCAAAATGTCCTCTAACCACCTTCTTGGCCCTATTTTCTTAAAGCAAAAGCAAAGACCTCTGCTAGAATGACCTTGATGTCCAGACATACACTCTGCTAATAATGTGTTTGCTAACAAAATTGTAGTGATGAGGCGAGCGCCAAATGTAGTGAAGGGGAAGAGCAGGCTTGCTTTTCGTCC
>LOJH01026386.1:5612-18419 GCA_001685095.1 Ellobius talpinus
TATTCCTGAAATACAAGGTCTGGCTATTAGCCACACCTGTTGACAATAACCTTGCGAGAACAGAACTCTCTGGTCTGAATACAGGTGAGACCTTTGTTTGAGGTAGAAACACAATATCTTGAAGGAATAGAGGTAAGTTCTAACTCTCTGACCTTTGGTCAATGTGGAAATAGGCTCTCACGTTTGGGTCTCCACACTGTTGGATGTGGCAAGGGAGGTATTGGCATTTACTGAACCTGAGCCTGCAGAGAAAAGAATTAAAGAGCCGATGGATTTGTGAAGGAACTGGATATTAATAGTCAAATCAGAACATGGGGGATGGAGACACGCTACTTGGCATGTGCATTCTTATCCCATTCCAGAGCTGCGCTTTGTGAAACAGGGTCACAGGATGGAAAGAACCACTGAGCCATTTGGTAGAAATAAAATCTGAATTTCAAAATAAATTGACAAATTTTCATTAGTTTTTTTTTAGGATTTAGCTCTAAGTTTCTGCAGCTGACTTTGGTGTTTGAGTTTTCTAAGCATCTGCTTTGTCAACATGGTTCTACTTCAAGAAAACTGACTGAATTGAAAACAATGCTCAACAAGAACGTATCATGTTTCTGAGATTTTGAAGATGAGTACATACAACACGTATGGCTCTGTGGCTATTATCTTGCATTCTCCACCTCCTCCAAACATGTTCATATTCTCTTTGCTGAACTGTGGAAGTCAAAGCCAAGAGTCACTTTCAGAATGTAAATCTGGATTGACTGGGATTCAGATAGGCACTGTGTGTATGAAGTCCTTGTTTTTAACCACTTTTATTGAGAAAGAATTAATACACACTGTACAACTCAACCTTTAAAGGGTAAAAATCAGTTTTTTCATATTCACACAGATTTGTGTAACCATCAACACAGTCAATTTTAGAACATTTTCATAATCTCCAAAAGAACACTGTAGCCTACCCCGTGTCTACCCATTTTACCACTTACTAATATACCTCCTCTGTAGAGAACGCTTTGTTCTGTCCACACAGGTCTCTCCTGCCAGTCCATGTGAATGAATCATACAGCATATGAAATCTTGTGCTTAGCTCCTTCTGTTTCCAGTATTCTGTTTGGATCCAAACATGTTGCAGCATGGATTGGTACTTGATTCCTTTCTATGGACAAATAATATGCCATGGTATGATAGGCCACATCTGTTTCCACTTCTGGTCACTGAATAATGCTGCATACTATTTTTTGGACACAAATTTCTATGTTGATGCACACTTTCATTTCTCCTGAATAGCTAAATCACATGAAACTAAATGTTTCATCAACTGAAGAACAGCTAGACTGTTTTGCAAACTGGCTACCAAATCCTAAGGTAGTACCTGTGGGTTTCAGTTTTTCCCTATCTTTGCCTTTAATCTGTCTTTTTATTATAGCCAATGTAGTGCTGTCCCATTTCTTTAGTGATTGATGATGTCAAACATCTTTGCATGCTCATTGGATTTGTACTTCTTCTTTGGACAATACCTAATTAGATTCATTGCCTATTTCAAAATCAAGTTACTTTATTTTGTAGTTTATACATTACATATACAGATCCCTTATATAATTTTTTTCTTTCCTCTTTTGTAGATTGCTGTTCTTGTTCTGATGTGGGATTCCCTTCTTTCTATGTGTTGCTTTTATTGGTTAATGAATAAAGAAGCTGCTTTGACCTGCGATAGGGCAGAATAGAGCTAGGTGGGAAAACTAAACTGAATGCTAGGAAAAAGAAGGTGCAATCAAAGAGAAACCATGTAGCTGCTGCCAGCGACAGACACACTGGAACCTTACCGGTAAACCACAAGCCTTGTGGTATAAAGTATAAAATAATAGAAATGGGTTCATTTATGATGTAAGAGCTAGCCATCAAGAAGCTAGAGCTAATAGACCCACCAGTGATTTAATTAATACAGTTTCTGTGTGATTATTTCAGAAGTCTGAGTTGCCAGGAAACAAAGGTGTAGCCTCTGCTAACATTCTCCATTTTCAAACTTTTGGTGATGTGGGTGCCCCTTAAAGTATAAATCTTGATGAAGCCAGTATGAACTTGTTTGAGTAACTGATACTTTTCTTTTCATATTTAAGGATCCTTTGCCAAAGCAAAGTTATAAGCTTTACCTGTTTTCTCCTGACAGTTTTATAGAATTTTATTTTATATATGTCATTAATTTTTAAGTTAATTTTTGCAAATGGTATAAGGGAAGGGTCCTAGTCTTTGCATATGGCTATTCAGTTGTACTAGCACCACTTGTTGAACAATACCTTATCTGCTTTGATTTGAGCAAAATCTTATCTGCTGTAAGTATTCCCTTCCAAATAAACTGATCAATACTTGTCCCTTAATTTTGTGCATATATATATACATGAATATATAAAAGTATATACATTTATACTGGCTTCATTGGAGTCTTACAGTCTTATACCTCAAGGGGTATGTGTGTGTCTGTGTGTGTGTGTATGTTATATACACAAAATTTAAAAAATGGATACTGCTTTTACTACAAAACTAAATTTTTTTGAATAATTGACTATAATTTTATTTATTTTGTTTTTTGAGACAGTTTTTCTCTGTAGCTTTGGAGCCTGTCTGAAACTAGCTCTTGTAGACCAGGCTGGTCTTGAATTCAGAGAGCTCCACCTGCCTCTGCCTCCTGAGTGTTGGGATCAAAGGCGTGTGCCACCACTGCCTGGCCATTTTTATATGACTTATAACATTTGTGGCCACCTATGAATTTTGAAAACTATTACTGTATGTGTGAGGACACACGTCACAGTGTGAATGGAAGTCAAAGAACAACTTTTTGGAGTCATCTTTCTCCAACTACCTTTAAATGGGTATCGACTAGAACTCAGGCCCGCAAAGCAAGTGCAATTACCACTGAGCCACCAACTTTTTGATTGTCTCATTTTACTACTGCAAAACATAAATCTCTATAGCAGTGGTTCTTAGCCTTTCAAATGCTGCAACCCCTTATGTTGTGGTGACCTCCAACCATAAAATTATTTTTGTTGCTACTCTATAACTGCAATTTTGCTACTGCTATGAATCATAATGTAAATATCTGATACACAGATGGTCTTAGGCAACCCTTGTGAAAGGGTCATTTGACCCTGAGGGGTCATGACCCACAGGTTGAGAAACACTGCTCTGTAATAAATGGCAGGCACAATCTTCACTTCCACTCCCCTTGTAATCCCTCTTACCATTAGGCAACAGGAACCATCAAAAACATGAGATTATCTTTGATTGAAAAGACCCAAAATGTGTGGAGAGGGTAGAAACTAAGTGACTGAATCGCTGTTGTGAGAGGGCTAGCAGCAAGAGAAACACAGCCAACTGATAAAGGCTGGGCAGTGATAACAAGGCAGGTGGGTGTGTAGATTGGATTCCAACTAAAAACTCCCGACTGACTGCAAAATAGGGAAGATATAGCTAAATTGTCTAGATCTAGATTCAAAGTATCCTTTAATGTTAATAATTAGCTACTTCGGAGTAAAGAGGTAACCTCTTGCTGTCTTAGGAAATCAATCAACTTGTTTTCCTGATCTTCCACTTGTTTCTCCTGATCTTCAAAATGTAAAAAAACACAGTAATTGAGTAACTCCTAGGATTAGGTGATGTAAGATTTTACAGGATACTAGCATCTGGAATATTGGGATGAATACAATAAAAAGTTCTTCTAAAATGTCTTATCGGTAAAATCGTGGGTTATTAAACAATAGCAAGTATCCCTTATAATTCTTGGTTATTTTTTTTAAAATAAATTTTCTGTGTTCGACTTTGTAGCTTCAATTAGCACATGTATGAAGATGACTCCTACCTCTGTATCTAATTCCATTTCCTGGATATCTATATGTATTTCCAACTACCTAGCCAGACAGCCTGAGTCAACAGCCACCTCAGTTGTAACTTCTCTAACACCAAACTTATTCTCTGGGCTTGAAGCCTACACTTGGTCCTGTACCTGTCTCAAGTATACCAGTGACCATCTAGAGCACTAAGACAGCAGGATCAGGAACACTCAATTCCCTCATCCTTTCCCTTATTATGATTACATTAATTTCTTATCGAGTCTCCTTCCTCCATCTTCTTTCACCTTTTATTTTTCATTTCATCGCTCAAGCAGTTTTTGTTTGCTTGATTTGGTTTGCTCTAATTGAAGTTACAAGAACAATATAGTCGTAACAAAAGTTCAGGTAAAAAAGCAGTATGTCAAAGAGCAACTACTTTAAACAACTAGATTCATATTTTGTAATTGTATGTCATTTCCAGGTCTGCTACTTTTCCTTGTTTGGGTAATGTAGGTAGCAGTTCTAATGTTACTGTGCAACTATTCGAAAATGCAAAGCTTTCATATTTACCTGTGAGACTAAAAGCCACTCTTTTGGTCTAGAGTACATCTCAGCCTCTTTATCTGCTGCATCCAAACTTGTTTTCAGATTATAAAACCTTCTAATGCACGTTTTTATATGCTCTGCCTCCTCATCAGAATAACTGATTTAGTTCCTGTATTTCCCTGTCAGCTATTTGGAAATTACTTCAATGACATTTAAAATTCACCATGCTGCAAAGCTTTATTAAAACCCTCAAGAGCCTCAGTAATTTCACAGTACTTCTGATGCAACTTACTAGATAGATAGTAATCTATGTCATTAGCTATATGAGGAAAGAAACAATTACTCACTTCCCATCTACTGTTTCCTGGATGTAGATGGTCCACGTGCTCAGTGATTGAAAGCTCTATAGGTTTATAACATTGTTTTATCACATCCTTCTTTGTTGCTGCTATTTGTTGAGACAGGGTCTTACTATGTAGCTCAGGTTGGCCTTGAACTCATGATTCTTCTGCCTCAAGTGCTATGATTACAGATGTCACCTCTACACCAGTCTTGTTCATTCTAGCCTAAAGATCTGCCATCCTCCAAGTTTGGATCCACAAATCCACATATTTTCATGATATTCTTTTCATTAATTTAATAATCCTCCAAACTAGTTTTCTAGTGAGCACTCCTTAAAGAGATAGCATTCATAACTATAAGGTTCTTATAGCATTACTATAGCTAGATTTAATGTAAATACAAATTAAACATGAGGCTTTATCTGAATTCCTTGCTGCCATCACATTCAAAGCTCTAAAGCAAGCCAGTAATTTAATTTTTAAAAATTTATTTTACATACCAACCAGTTTCTCCTTCTTCCTCTCCTCCCTTTCCTTCCTCTCACCTCCTTTCTACCCCGCCTCCACCCACTCCTCTGAAAGGGTAAGGCCTCCCATGGGGCATCAACAAATCCTGGCCTATCAAGTTGAGGTAGGAACAAGTTCATCCCCCCTGCATCAAGGCTAAGAAAGGCACCCCACCATAAGGAATAAGTTCCAATAAGATAGATCCTGGTCCCACTGCTAAGGACCCCACAAAAAGACCAAGCTACACAACTGTCACCCACACACAGAGGGCCTAGGTCGGTCCCATGCAGGAAAGCCAGGAAATTTTAAAAAAAAAAAACCTTTGCAATGCTTCGTTTATATACCCTGCAAAAATATGTCTTAAATTATCTTTGCATATGTAAAATACTGTCAAATACTACCAGAGGTCTTCTGGTTTAATACTGATTTTTCTCCTTACATAAGGAAACGTTTTGAAGACTATGTGAATGTACAGGAAAAATCTAATTAAAGCTCATCTCAGGATTAAATACAAGGTAAAGCAGAAACTACATAGTGAAGGAAGAGAGTTGCTACATCAGAAACATGACTATTAAAAACAATTTACATCTCTGTACTGGTGTGTTTATGTATATGCTGATGCACATATACAAGGGTATTCATACATGTATAGGCTAGAAACCCATCACCTTAGAAGTCACTTGTTTTTTTTGAGACAGGGTTCCTTAATGGCCTGGAATACACCAAACAGGCTAGGCTGGTTGTCCAATGATCCACAGGAAACTACCTATCTGCCTCCCTGGTAGCTGAGATGACAAGGGATGTGCCATCATGTCCATCTTTTTCTCATGTGGTTCTAGGTGTTGATCCCAGGTTCACTCTACCGAGTCAACTACTCAGTCTGAGGTCTTAGGAAAACATTTAAAATATCTGAGGAGCAATACTAAAAACAGCATTTACATTGAGTGCACATCACATTTCCCATTAAATTTTTATATCTGATTTTTTAGGGAAAAATAAATTTTATACCGATTTGTCCTGCTTTTGCTCACTGGGAGTCACCATATTGATATCCCTAATGTCACCTTTAGTTCTTCCAGAATAAGACAAGGTATGAGCTATTTTCTTTCCTTTTTTTGATTACAAGTTATAGTTTGCATTAAGTAAAAACTAGATAAAACTTGTATATACTATGCATTCTGAAATGATGGTCGAAATGACAAGAATTATATCCCATTAGATTTTGATATGCATTAAGCTTGCAATAAGGAAATGGTTCATAATAGTTATCGACACTTTATTAATATGATTACTAAAAAACTATTCCAGCGATTTTTCCATATGCAGAAGCATTAGAAAAATTTAAAATATGACTTTAAAGGTTTAGATTGTTCACACAATTTTTCAGCTCATACCTATCACAACCTGTATTTTATTTATTTTGGTACCAAATTCCTGCAGGAAGGACATGCAATGAGTTTTGTTTCAAACTCATTTCATAATGAAAACAGACTTAATACCAGGACAAACATAACAGACATAATAACAGAGCATTACAAGAGAACTGACTTCAAAATCCTTCATTAATACTATCTCTAGCCCCATTGCTAAATGATCTCCTCCGAAGGACCATTTCCTCAGAACTGGTGGCACACATTTAATTTGTACAAATGTCCAAATTTTCAGTGGCATTTTCACTGAATTTAAGGCTTTGTCTAGTTTATAATGAAGGGTTTTTACATGATATGGAAGTAGTGAAGAGCTCAAGGAATATTTTTAAATGAATAAATGAGTTAACATACATTTGACTAAAAGTTGACTGGATCCATTGTCTGAAACAGTTCAGACAGCATTGCTGCAGCCTTATATTAGGTAAGATGTAGGCTACCGCGCAATTCAGTTCATTGTTTAGCTTCACAGTGTGAGTCTTTAAATTTATTCTGACGCAGTCAGTTAAAACCCAGGTCTTAAAAAGTTCTACTTGAAATAAAATAGATCATATCTATTAATTTAACATGTGTCTAGGCATTTTGAGTCTTATGAGATATTAAAAGTTGACACATCACTGTCACACCTCCAAATAAATCTTACAAAGACACTATTGCACTATTTGTTGTGTTTATGATGGAAAATGAAAACAATTCTATTCTCAGTGTTTAAAGTGAAAAATCACTTCATAGTAAAAATATTCTAGCAAAATGTATCACTTAGCTGAAGTGTATATTTAAAAAACAAAATTTTGCTCTACTTATTTGTATTTTAAAAATGTGTCTATTTAGAACTGAATTTCAACTTTAAATACAAAGTACTAAGAAATGCTGACTCTGACATCTGCAGAGCAATTTGCCATGGCTCTAAGTCACTGTTTTCTGTTTGTCCATCCTAGACTACAGCACAGTGACGTTCCCACTTCTGTTTCTACTTACATTTCTCTCCTTCATGTTTGGTGCTCTCTGCTTTGCTCCGATTCACCTTTCACCACCCAGAGTACAATGAGAATTAGTAACCTGCAGTTTGCATATTTTACTTCTTAGTTTTTAACATCTGATTTTTAAAAGATTTTTTTGTTCCATTATTCTTTCTTGAGCTGTTCCTAATTTAACTAGGAGTGTAAGACTGTTTAACATAAAAATGTTAGGATCTTAAAGTTTACCCCCAATTTGCTCCCTCTAAGGTAATTTTGGTGGTTAAACATGTCACCATCCCCACATCTGACACTAGTAGTAGCCTTTGTCCCTTTCTGATTGCTTTTGCCACACCAGACTAAAGCAGAACAGCTGCTCAACAGTTAAATGCAAAACAGGAAGTCGTGCAGCCTCCCTAACGCTTACCTTTCAAGGTGACTCACTCCCCCTGCTGGTTACTGGAGAATACACAGTTTACAGGGCATTAATTAGTGCATTGCTGAGCAAACAGGATTTGGTTCAACTAGAGTTATTTCCCTGGTAAAATTTATGCTTAGCCACTTTTTAAAAAATGTAGGGTTTAATGTACCTGTTACTTAAAGGAATCCAGCACCAGAAGTCTGAAAAAACAATTCTGTTTAGGTTTAGTTTTTTGAAACAGGTTCTTGATACGTAGCCGGCTGGCCTCTCAGATATGGTGAAAGCAAGCTTTTTTTAAGACTCTTAAGTCAACCACAGTAAAGTACTGAACTCTATAGAGAGTAAGATGAAAGTGTAATGAGATGTTGACATTTTATTAAAAACCTCTTACCTTCTTTGGGTTATATGCACCTATTTTCATTACACACTTCTCTTAATTATGTTCACTATTCTTGTACCTTTTCTATTTTAAAATTCTATACACAATTTTAAGCACATTTATTTAAACAAACAGGATAAACTGGGTAGGAAATCAAAGCTAACTAAGTAGAGAAACCTTATTGAATGGTTGTTTTTTTTTGAATGGGGAGTTTTTATAACTTTAAAACATAATTTATTCTTATGATAATTACTCTGCAAAAGATGGCAATTAGTTTTCTTATGAACATGGGTATAAAAGTTAAGAGAAGGAAGTTAAGGAAGGAACAGAAACCTTACATTTGTCCCACATTTATTATTTTGCTGTACTAAATGTTAGCTTACAAAATGCACCAAACAGATTAGCAATAGTCGGATATAGACCCATCAGGAAAACACTTTTTCTGTACAGTTTGAATTATGATTGACATTTTAAACCAACATTTTTATTTCCTGCTCTTAACCCTGAAGATATCTTTTTGAAAAGAGCATCAAATCTCCTTTAAAATATTTAGTGTCTCTTCTAAAATTCACTATTTTATAGGCAACATTCTAACATTCCCTTTTTCCATTTTCTAGGGGGAAAATAAACAAAAATCTGAACTTTGCTTTGTTTTAAACAAACACAAAGAAAACATCCTCATTTTGCTTATAGCTATAACTCACGGTAAGGAATATACTTTGAAAACATAACCTAGTAAACGTACACACACACAAACAAGGTATTTATTTTAAAACTTGAGAGTCAGGTGATGGTGCACGCCTTTAATCCCAGCACTGCAGAGGCAGAAACAGCAACAGGTGGATCTCTGAGTATGAGGCTATCCTAGTCTACAAAGTGAGTTCTCGGCCAGATCTACACAGTGAGACCCTGCCTCAAAAAGACAAAAACAAAAGACAAACACACAAAAACAAACCTGAAATGAGGCTAGAGAGATGGCTTAGTGGTTAAGGGTACCTCCTTTTCTTCCAGAGGCTTGCTTGGTTCCTAGCACCACAGCACCCGCCCTAGCGGTGCACAAGAACTTGTAGTCCAACTTGAGGGCTACAGTTCCCTCTTCTGACTTCTGAGGATATCCCCACCAAACACACATAAATAAAAATCTTTTAACAAACCCACAAAAGCTAAAATAGTAATATATTTATGTTAAGTCATCTGACAATTTTAAGTTCTACCCTCAAAATCAGCATCCTTAACTCTTCACCAAAGTTTAAGTCAATCTAAAGGTAATTTACTTATCCTAAATATGAAGTAATTTTGAGTCTATTATAATATAATCCACAAGACATACACAGTTTGTTTTTATCTGTTGTTCTCTCCCTCTTAGAAATGTGTTCCTATTATATATAAACATATATATACATAAAGTTTATTGTCAGATATAAATAGTGACAAGATCATTTTTAAAAATCTTTTATTCTTATTACTTTAAGGCAAACTGCAACCATCTTGAAGATAAATATTCACTAAAATATAAATTAATCAGCTTTACCAATTTTCTGGCAATAACATCACAGTTAAAAAGTCCATCTAAAATACTGTATATCTTTGTAATCCACAGATCAAAAATACAAATGGGAACAGACATGAACATTCCCAGCAAATAAATGAGTCAGGAAATTCCCTCCTTAATGCAAGGTGCAAAAATCAACTGGCTTTAGAGATAAGTTAAAAATCTAGAAGCAAAACATACTAGCAGTGTTGAGGAAGACAAGTGTTGAGCAAACAGATGAGAAAACAACATCACCAGCAGAGTAACTGAGACTATGAAAGAGCTCAGTTTGAAGTCGTTGTGTAGGGGTGGGTACCATTCATCTCAGCATGGGCAAGCTGAGACAGGAGGGTGAAGAATCAAGGCCAACCTGCACTACATAGTGAGTGCCTGACTCAAAACAACAAAGATCTTAAATTTAGGAAAGCAAAATACTAATTGATTCCGCGAGGAAATACTCTTAAGTGCTGAAATTATTTAATTCTGGGATGGGAAAAATCTTCAAACAAAGTGAGCCCTTGTCTGCTTTCATTCACTATTTTATATGAGGTGCCTAGAAAAGAGCTAATTAGCACCTAATAAATCTTCAATGTTTGAGGGAATAAATTAAAGTTATTAATTTTGGGTGTGGGGAGATTGCTCAGTTGGTAAAATATAAACCCGAAGACCTGATTTGGGTCCCTGCAAGCTGGACATGGTGGTGCACACATGTCAGCTAAGACAGGTGGATCCCTGGGACTTTCAAATAGCTAGTTTGTTTACTTAGTCACAGATTCCCAAGTCCCAGGAGAAACCTTCTCTTAAAAAGGACGGTTGGCAGCTTCTGGGGAATGACACCTTAATTCACCTCTGGCTTCCACAGGTATACACCCTCACACATTAACATGCGCACACCAAATCATGTTTTTTAAATTTAAGTTTGGATTAAATGCTGTAACCATGCCAAGACTTTGTACTAAACAGCCTATCAACTGTCTTTACTGAGGCATGCAAAATTAATAACTCACCAGTAACATTCAAGAAAGTATATAGGAAGATAATTGTGCTTTCATAAGGAAAACGAACTTTGAAACTGAGTGAAAAGCATTCTAAGCCATTTGTAAGTTACTTAAATCTGTTCTCAAAATTAATATCAAGCAGATTGTTGACTGTAACTAAATAATATTTAATTATTTAAGCTAATGGGTGTAAAATAGTTATTTAAACTGTATTCTTCAGCAAACTTACAAATAAACTCTTCTAGCTTTTGCTTCACTTGGCAGCAGCATAATTAAGAGTAACCAAAGTAGCCATATGTGGTCCTTTATACAAGGCCTGGCAGCCTTTGAAACATACACCTTTTGAATCACAGTGCCACGCATTGTGTGACCAATAAATACTTGCTGAATGAGCTTTCCTAGTAGAGCTGTGTTTGAGCTGAGCCCACCAAATTCTTAGACTTCGGTTCAGTCACAACAGCGTGTATTTTGCAAGGAGGGCAGACAGGATTAAGAATGAAGTTTTGTGACTCATGAGAGGACAATGAATCAGCTCACTATGGAAAAGGTCATTTGATCAACAAGTGCTCTGGCCTCTGTCATATCATCTAGAGAAACTTAAAAGCAATCATCACCTTTATGAGCTTTCGAATGTCCAGAAGAGATCTTTTCCTGACCTCTAATAAACTTACCTCCGTTCCGTCTATATTTTTTTCTTGTTTTCACCATCTGTTCTTTTAGGTATATATAAGCTCGTATTAAAGGGTAGAGTTCAGAAATAAGGGAGGAGGGTGCCAGAGGCATCCACAGCGCGATGCATACATAACACCAGCGAAGGAAAGCTAAACTTCATCTCCTCAAGCTGCCGGGCTACTGGGCAAAGAGTAAGGCAAGACTGAAAGCCCGGATGACAGAATGAGAAGGAAGCCGCCAATCTGGAAGGTAAACAGGAGCGGTGGAGGCACCAGGTGGCACCCGAGCGAAACCCTGAAGACGGAGACAACTCCAACGGACGCTCTGGGGAAAGACAGCAGCAGCATGGCGAGACATAGTTCTATTTGCAAGGATGCCAATCGGGTTCCTTTCTTCCCCGTTCCTTGCTTGACTCTTTAGCCCCTGACTTACTCCACAGGGTCAGGAGGGCAGTGAAGACAAAATCTTAATACCTCGCCACCAGCGACTTCTAAAAAACAGAAAAACCTGTGAGCTGCCCCACATACTTCTACCACATCTGTACACATACGAATAAAATTTGAAGTTGACAACTTAATTCATTTTAAAAAAAAATAGTATGTTTCCTCCTGAGTAGAATCCGTTTACCTACTGGTACCTTTTACCTGAAGAACAGCCCCCGTTTACTAAAAAAAAAAAATAGAGAAAGCTGTGTAGCGATGGAATTCCCTCTTGTCTTACAATAAGACACTACAGACAGGCCCGGTACTGTATGTCTATTCACATTTTGTACTCCAGCCTTGTCCAGTGCCTGAGTTTCAAACATAAAGAGGAAAACGTCGTCTGAAGTGCGCCAGTCCCCGGGTTCCGGTGCCCCGCGTCCGGACAGCCTCGGCTCCACCCACACCTAGACCGCGGCGCCGGAGCGACCGGCTCCTCGCTCGCACAGCGTCGCCTACAGGCCTTAGCCCGACTATCAGGGATGAATCAAAACCACCGTCAAAAAAGGAAAAAAAAAGCAAATCCATCAGCGCCCGTGTATTTCCAGAAATTAATGCACCACGATCACGATTCCAAACTCAGCCAGGCTGGGAGCCTTCCCCTCCGAGCATTGTGTCCTCCGCAGAAATAACACAGACGGATAGAGTCCGGCCGCTCCAAGGACGGGAGGCGTGCGATCCATCCATCACGGCTGCGGGGACACCGTTTACAAGGTGCACCGTCGGCATCCA
>LOJH01026387.1:305-10481 GCA_001685095.1 Ellobius talpinus
TTGAACTTCCCACAGGGCAGGGTACCCTGCCTTCTCTTAGGACTGGAGAGGGAGAGTGGAGGGGGAGTGGGGGAAGTAGAAGGGAAATGGGAGGAGGGGAGGAGGTGGAAATTTTTAATAAAAGAAAAAGAATGGGGTACAGATCTAAACAGAGTTCTCAAAAGAAGAATAGCAAATGTCCAAAAGATACTTAAAGAGTTGTTCACCATCCTTAACCATCAGGGAAATATAAATCAAAACAACTCTGAGATACCATCTTACATCGGTCAGAATGAATAAGATCAAAAACACCAATGATAGCTTATGCTGGAGAGGATATGGAGTAAGGGGGAACACTTTTCCATTGCTGGTGGGAATGCAAACTTGTAACAACACCACTCTGGAAATCAGTATGATGATTTCTCAGAAAATTGGGATTCAGTCTACCTCAGGACCCAGCAGTACCACTCTTGGGCATATACCCAAAGGATGCACACTCATACTACAAGGACATCAGCACAACTGTGTTCATAGCAGCATTATTCGCAATAGCCTCCCTTATTTTGAAGACAAGTTCTCTCACTGAGCTAGGAGCTTGCTGTTTTGGTTAAAGAGGCTAGTTACTAAATCCTCAAGGTCAACCTATCTCAGTCCAATGGTCCCGAGGTTGCAGGCCTGTGCTGGTGTCTGAATGTTCTGTGGGCGCTATATATGCAGGCTCGGTTCCTTGTATTTATGTAGCAATCAGTCTACACAGAGCTCTCTCTTCAGTCCTTCTGTCCATTTTATTTGGCTCAATTTAACTTAATGGTTCAGCACTTTACTAAGAATGCCTCAGTCACTAATTTTTATAAAGTTTTCTTTTTCTTTTTTCTTTTTCTTTTTGTTTTGCTAACAGGTAAATTCTCTCTGGCCTGTGGTTAGGCTGTATCATAAAGTTTTGACACATTTCATCTTCTTTATCAGTTTATAGTATTTGGTGTTTTCAGTTATTTACTTGTTGATTATTCAAAGGTATGCATTGTTATTTCTGAAATAAGATAGTTTTAGTTACCTCTTTGCTATGCATCTAAGTCATTTCTACTGTGGTCATACAGTGTACTTTGTATTATTAAATGTCTGGGTGTCACTGCTTATTTTGGCTCAGTGCACAGTGAGTCTGGGCAGCTGTAGATGTAGTTGCCTAATGGTTATAAATTCTTCATTGTGGAGTGTGCTATCCTTTGTCAGATCAATTTTGCTGAATATAATTTTCTTGGTTATATGATTTTTCTGTTTAAATTTATTCTTACTATTTTATATTGAAAAGATTGTGTCAAGACTTCTTATTAATATTGACATTTAATGCTGGTAATGTTTGCTTTGTATATTTTGAAGTCCTTTTATACATATAAAGATTCTGATTTAGGTGGCATGAATTTGTATACAAATCTAAGATCAGTAATTACTGAGGGAGAGGCAGGAGGATAGTGATGTCTAAGTCTACACAGAGCTGGGGTGTCAATAAACAGAAACAAATTTTGATTTTTTTCATTTTGGAATGATTTTCAATTAAAAAGTCTTCTAACACTGTTTATTGTCTTGAGGTTTGTTTTGTGGGATATTAATTCTTCTGAACAGGTTCCTGTGGTTGTCTTTTGGTGCCTGGCTTATTATTTCTCAAGCTTTTATTCTCTCTCTGAATATTTGGGTCAAACTCCTTAACTTCACAACATTTTGGTTGGAGCTTTCTGCTTTTTTATATTTCATTTAATATGTTAATTTAAGTGTGTTTCTTATATTTATTAAATATATATAAAGTAACTTAAATCACATATATTAATTTAAATGTGTCTTTTATAAGATATATTTTATTTTATTCACCTAACACAATATTTAATTAAACATTAAATTTCATTCTGAATACTTATCTGATATACACTAAATGTGACAAACACATAGTCTACATACAATGATTCATTCTCTGGACGACATTGTTCTTTCTGTCTTGTTAAGGAAAACATTTAAAACAAGCTGTTGCTTTCTTTTTTGCTATTAACATGTTATCTGGTTTTCTCATTTTTTTTCATTTACTTTTTCTAGTTATGGTGGAGACTGTAATATGTATCTTAGTTATATTATTAATATCAGTTATTTTCAATTATTGCAGACATTTGTAGACCATTTAATCTCCTCACATAACATGCACTATTTTATCACCTATGTCCATACACAGTGTTTGACTTCTATAAACCAGTATATATACTGGCTTATGTAGTAAGTAGTTTATGTGTTTGCAAACATATTTCACTTTTATAGGTTTTTCTCTGGTTCTTTGAAGGATGTGCTAGTTGTTGGAGTTGCAGTTTAGCCATTATTTTCCTTCATTATTTGGATATTATTCCAATGTCTTTTCTTTAAAGGCATCTTGGTGTTGGGAAGTTGATTACAGTTGTAAGCAATTGAGGTCAAGTCTTCTTTAAAGATTGTTTTCCTTTTACTTAGAGGCTTCGACTTTTCGACTTTCTATCCTGATGAGCCTAATGGGCCTTTTTTTTCATTCATCCCATTTGGAGAGTGCTGAGCTCTGAGCCTATGTATTCTTAATGCTTCTAAGAATTACTGGTTACCTTTTCTGCAATACTTTTCTATTTTATCTTTTGTTGTTTCTTAATATCGCTTAATAAAATTATCTTTGTGTATTCTGTATATGTGTATTTGTGTGTGTGTGTGTGATCATTCTTATGTGTAACTTTGGGTACACATTTGTGCTGTGGTTTACCTGTGAAGGTCTGAGGATGACTTTGTGTTTAATCTTCAACTTCTAACTTGTTATGAGACCAAACTTCTCTTGTTTAATTGCTGCCTCTGCCTGGTTACCTGGGCCTGGATACCTGGCTTGGGTGCCTAGCCTGGATGCTTTTGGAGATTCTCCTGGCTCTGGTTCTCTATGGCTGAAGTGATTAAAGATGCCCAGAGTCTGGCTGTTAAATGTGAATTCTGGATATTCACACTTAGGTTCTCACAGTTGTGTGGCAAGTGCTCACCCTCAATGCCATCTTCCATGCCCCCTAAATGTTATTTATTTATTTGGCTCAAAATAAACTCTATTCCTTCTGCTTTCATTTTAAGTTTTTTGTCATTGTGCATATTAATTTTTGCTAACTTTATATTTTGCTGTGTCTAATTTGTCATTGAGTTTGTTTGCTAAGTTGCTAAATGTTATGTATCTCTTTTAGCCATGGTATACCTATTTGCAACTTTGTTATTTCTGGCATGCCTTAACACTTTTCATCATTTCCCTATCATTTACCTTTCCTCTGTGAAGACTAAATTTGTTCTTAGCAGACTGGCCCATGCATGCCAACCTGTGGGTCACCTTTGAGGTTATCACCCTATAGCACTGAATTCCATATTAGTGTTCTAGTCTCCACATCACTTATAGGAAAGGCAATGCCATCTCCCAGAACCTTTTCCTTTGAAAATCCACAGATGCTTTCTAGTAGATAAAGTAACTGAAAAGCCTGTTCAACAGGTATCTGGGAACATCTGAGACAGTAGAAAGCTCAGGACATAGTTTTTGATGTTTGAGAGATCATCATAAGAGGATTAAAAAGATCATTATAGACTATTAAATGGTAGATTGATTAAGATTATAATAGTAATGTTGAGAGGAAGAGACAGGATTATGGCCTCTAGTCATCACAAGAGTAATCTGGAAAGATCAGCTCTTCTATTATACTGGGCAATATCACTTGCCCAGAACTGGACTGAAAATAATTGTCATTTATTCAACAATGCACGTCATATCTTTTGTGACTCTAGAAGAGTTCTGACAGTCTTGAAATATTCAACATTTCTTGAGCATGTTTTGACTTTTAGACCTCTAACATTGATGTTAATTTTGAATCCATATGGGACCTTCACCCTCCTCTGGTTTAGCTCCTTTACTATATATAACTCATCAGCTCTTTGTCTTTATGCATCTGCCTTTTTTTGAACTGGATGTGATTAAATTAATTGGTATAAAAATATACTGTGTGTCATGCTGTGACTAGTGGGTTTAAATACAATTGCAGTAGGTTGCACTAATTAATTAATTGGGCTTTATTTTACAAGCTTGAAGTTAAGGATACTTGAATATAATATGTAAATTTATGCAGATTGTGCAAATTAGCTTTTGATTCAAGCATTGTACCACATAGGAAATATGCAGATATGGATTGTGTTGTGTGGTTTATTTATCCAATTGGTTATCGCCTAAACTGTAGTAAACAGGGTCTGGATTGCATGGTTCTGGTATGAAGGAAGATGAACTTGCAAACTTTGCACATAAGAATTCTCTCAATTTCATAATCTACTTAAATGTACTGATCCAGTGAGAAGTTTTCTGAGCTGACTTTGAAGAAAACTTTGTTGATAACTCTTCTTTATTCCCTTTATTCCTCCATTCTGGTGTTACCATTAGGGATATTCATTCACTTAACCTGTATTTATGGTGTGATCCTTCTGTGCCTTGTAGCATCGTAATATTTGGGATCAGCAGGTTAAATGAGTAGGCCCGCTCAGCACTAAGTTTTTGACTGGGTTTACAGTACTTGTGTGGCTTTCTTTTTCTAACTTACTACTCTTGTTTAATTAAATTGTTGTGCTATCAAAGAGCCTTCTAAATACTTATGTTTATATCCACAGACAAGTATTACCAGGCTTGGAGAAGCTTCTTTTAGCAATGAACAGCAGCGAATGTTCTAACATTGTTGAATGCTCAGTCTTAGACAGGACATTTATACTACGCCCTAAGGCTTAGGAACTGTTGTATAACAGAGATCAGAAAGAGTGTATGAGCCAGAAGATAAGGATAAGGGTGCAAAATATTGTCTTCTGGGCTACCTGCAATGGGCCTATATAAGACTGGTTTTATCAACAGTCAATTAAGGATTTAGTATTAACTATTGGCTACTGATGGATTCTAGGGAAGGAGCAGGCATTGCCTTCAGTTTTACACCTATTGAAGATCCACCAGTTTTCATTTGATTCTTTCAAACCCATGGTAACCCAGATGGTTCTGGCTAAACTCAGGTTTAAAAGCAACAACATCCCCCTCCAAAAATCATGATGTGGGAAAGTGACTTTTTGGGAGAAGGGTTATATTAATGGTATAAGGGAGATCATAAAGTGAAGAGGTTATACTGACCAAAATGGACCATATATGTTTATGAAATCACCAAAGAAAAAACTCAATGAAAGTTATATTTGTTTTTACATAGCTATGCATTGTGATGATAATTATAATAAATGTAGTTTACTAAGTTAACATAGAACTTTTACTTGAGTACTTAAAAATGTATTTGTTGTTAAATAACAGAAAATCTTACTATAGTGCCTGAAAGAACTAGAAACTTTTTTCTCTCATTTATAGAAAACAGCACAGTAGTCTTTGTAGGAACTAGCTCCCTGCCCAATGCCAGTGATTCAATCTGGAGACCTGTTCTGTCCTTCATTCTGGAAAGACAAGGATGGATATTCTGTCCTCATCCACTAATTCTGCTTCAAGGCAGACAGAAGGAAGGAGAAAGGGAAATGTTTCTTTCTCTTGTATCCTCATGTCCCAGTGACTCATCCACATCCACACCCATATGGGCAAAACTAATTGGGCTAGTGGATTACATAAATGAATAGTAAGTTATAAAAGAGGTACACAAGGTTGGAAGGGGGCTGGAGGGTATCTAGTGTTGGGTAGGGAGGGTTCGATGTGCTCAAAATACATGGAATAAGTATATGAAGTCTTCAAAGAACAGCATAAACTAAATAAAACTTAAAAAAAACAGAAAATAGGCCTTTATTTTCCTTTAGGAAAAGAGTCTCTTCTCTCTTAGTCAGATAACAGTCTTGGTCTATGCTTTTTAGCCTGGAAGAAAGAAGGAATACCTGCTCTAGCTTTCACCTCTGCAGGAATAGATGCAATTTCATAACTCACACCACATTTCCTGCTTCTGTCCTTCATTTCTCCTGCTGGGATCCCCACACAAACCCTGTTCCTTTGGCTGAAAACATGAGCTGTTGTCCCTTGACAATTGGCTATGCCATTTTTTTCTTTGTCTTTCACCCACACTGCTGTTCTGAACTCTTCATATCATTTTCTCTTCTGCTAAAATAGTGCTGAGTACAGCCTTCCTTCCAGAAATTTCCAGGAGGAGGCACTTGGGATAAATAGAAGCCCTTCCTTTGCTCTGACAGCTGATACTGAGAAATTCACCCTATTCTGCACCACAAGAAATCCTCCAAGACTGTAAGGAGCCTCCTTTGGAATAGGCATTGAAAACAGTAAGATCATGGAAAAGCCACGGGATACTGTGTATGAATATTTTCATCTTGTTATGTGATGTCTCATAAAATCAGCTCAAATGAATATTCATTATCCAGTAGTACAAAAAAGTAAAATGGCAAATTGAGGGACTAGGGAGATAGCTCAGGTGAAACTTATAGGGGAAGATAGTCAACAATGACCTATGGTTTCCACATGTATAGGCACGCAAGCATGTACAGAGCATCACGTGTGTATATACACATTTATACATGTGACTATATCCTATACCCCAAAATTATTTGATGGTAAGAATAAGATCAATACAAATAATATGTAGTATAGGAGATATTTTAGTAAAAATAGAAGAAAACTGAGAGATAGAACATGAGCATTTCTCCTACTGTCAGCATTCCTTAGCTGCCTGCAACACTTTGGTAAGGGAAGGCCTCATGTCCTCTCCTGACCCACTTTGGTATGCCAGCTCTTGTCTTTTTTCAGCTTATGTTTAGGCAGTCAAGTTGCTGAAACTATATGGGTGTGGCTCTGACAGTACTAGGAGAGATGCAGCCTCACAGTAAACTTGTGGCTCCTCCAGCTCTTACAATCTTTCTGCCCCCTCTTCTGTAGCCTCCCTTAGACTTAAGTGTGGTAGTTGTTTCCTATAAGTATCCATCTGGATTGGAATGAACAATTCTTCACTTCCATTGGTTGTGGTTTCCTGAAATGCAAAAATAAGTTTCCTTGATGAGAGGTAAGGACCAAACTTATCTGTTGGTCTAAGAACAAATATTCAATGTAAAGCTCAATAAAATATCAATAAAAAAGAACAAATATTCACAATGTAGTTTAGTAAATTAGTGGTTGCAAATTCTCTTCCAGGTTTTATGAATCTCCTAGTGGTTTGAATGCAATTGGCCCCTATAAACTTGTTAGGAGTGGTACTATTAGGAGGTGTGACTTTGTTGGAGTAAATGTGGTCTTGTTAGAGGGAGTGTGTGACAGACCATTCCCTGTTCCAGCTCTCAGTTCCAGCTCTAGCACCATGCCTTCCTGCACTCCACCATGTCATACCATGATGATAATGGACTGAACCTCTGAACTTTAAGTGAACCACTTCAATTAAACATGTTCCTTTATAAGCATTGCCATGAAAAGACGTCATGGCACATCAACAGAAACCTTAACTATGATAGACGTTGGTCCTAGAAGAGGGATATTCCTGTGATAGACATGACCATGATTTTATTTGAAGGAATATGATCCTAGGGACTGTGGATGAGAAAATCAGTTGAACTCTTTAAGTGTTGCTTAATGGGCCATAGTAGTAGAAACATGGAAGACAGTGATATTGAGTGTGATTTGATGACTGTGGGGGGCATGTTCAATAGGCTACAGAGAAGAATTTTAGTATGTTGTTCAGAGGTTGTTCTTGTGATAGTTTAGTGAAGAATGCAGCAGCTTTTTGACATTGCCTAAAGAGTCTACCTGAGGCTAAAGTGAAGAGTTTTAGATTAATTCCGTTGGCAGAGGAAATATCAAAAAAAAGAATCTGTGGTTATTAGTGGCAACTCTAATGAGGATTTATAATGAAATGGAACAAGCTGAGCAGAGAGAATTATAAAATGTAAAATTTAAGGATAAAAGGAATACTATAAGTGAGATGCAGCCAAGTCCTGTGTTCCAGGAGATATTGCATGGTGTCTCATCACAGCAATAGAAACCCTAACTAAGACACTAGCCCTGGATTAATTGGCTAGGCTTCCTGAACCAGGTATAACTTTCTCCTTTCTGAGTAGGTCTTAAGCCTAATTAGAGAGTTGTTGGTTATCAGCAAGGTATGTGAGCCTCTACTGCAAAAACCATACTAAGTGGTAATCCAATATAAAAAATTCAGTCCTGAAAACATGCATATCTGTAACACACCAGACTGAGAATGTTATATTTAGGAATATATTTGTATATACATTCATATATATATATGCATTTAACAATGTCAAATGAAAAGCAGGCCATGATTTTGAAGGAGAACAAGGAGGCCATATGGGAGGGTTTTGATGGAGTAAATGGAAGGGGAAATAATGTGAATATATTTTACTGTCAAAATTAAAGAAAGAAAAAATGTGAAAATAATTTGCACAGCCTCTTTTCCTCTGAGTTAATTTTCTTTTTTAAGATTAAAGAGTATGGTCTTTAATTTCATTTAATTAGAGTCTTCTTGAGTAAAACTATACAAAGGATTAGGCTCCATAATGCTTTCTCTATTCTCTTTCATCCATTAGGAGTTCTCATTTCGAAGGTTATAGGAAAAGAGAACAATTGCAGAATGCCTGAGTTTCCGTTCTCCACACTTTCCAATTCACCTCCTCATGTACATGGAGCACATTTAATGTTGGCTCTCAGAAATTGTCAAGTCTTTTTGACTACTTACTTGTCAGACAAGGAGTTAATTTTGTAGAGCCTTCATCAGACTTTCTTAGAATCTGCTTTTAATGAATTCTACATTGACATTATAAGAAGTCTTAACTGAGCCTTACTAATTGATTCACACATCCAATTATCAAACTGTTATTGAATCATAATAAATAAGTTATATGTTTTGGATTTAATACACGGATATCAGAAAATATTTTATCCTATGTCCCTTTAAAGTCCTATGTAACCAACTATCAGAAATATAATTTTGTGCTATTAACACTTTTAGATTAAAAAATTCTCTTTGATTTTTCTTCTGAACTAAAAACAAAGTGCTTTTAGTAATCACGTGGGTTGGTATAGGGTCCTAATTAACACTCTGCTGTCTTGCCTTAGGTACAAAAGCATAAAATGGTTGTTTTTTACCAGTTGTACTCCTTAACTACTTAGGAAGAAAAGGACAGAAGAGGAAATGTATTTACAAATATGAATATGTTCTGTGAATATGCATACATATGTATGTGTGTACGTGTGTGTGCATACACATAATGTGTGAATACATATTTATGTGTGTGTATTAGATAAGACTCTCTAGACAAACAGAACTGATAGAATATGTAATATATATATGGTCCTGTTAGTCCACAAAGACTTTTTCCCAACCAAAAACTCAAATTCAAGAATTCAGTAGTTGTTCAGTCTATAAGGCTGGATGTCTCTGCTGGTCTTCTTTACTTTGGAATCTTGAAGAAGTACCAGTGAAGAAATGGGCTTGCCTGGGAGAGTGAGGGCAAGCAGGCAAAGACTGAAGAACTTCCTTCTTCCATGTTATGTATATAATAGTCACCAGACACTGTAGCTTAGATTAAAGGTAGTCTTCCCACTTCAAATGTTTAATTAAGAAAAATCAGTCACAGATGTGTCTAGCTGCTTCTGTTCAGTTAATTCCAGATATAGTCAAGTTGACACAAAGAATAATCATCACAGTGTATATACAAGTATATGTAGGTTTATGTGTAGGATTTTTGTACACACACATGTGTATTCATATGCTGGAGATCCCTCTACAGCCTCAGAATATAGGATAGTTGCCAGGGGAACCAAATAAAGGATGAGAATACTGAAACATTTTAGCTTCATCTTCTGACTTCAACGAGAAGAGACAGGATGGAGGTGGAGATAGTCAAATGGGAAATTAATTAATAAATCATAACTGTCTAGTGAAACCTCTATAAACAAACTCGAGGAGGGAATTCAGACATCTGGGGAGAGGTAGACATGGAGTTCTGGGCAGGTGCAGAGGACACGGATGCTACTGGGCTACTCTGTGACTCCTTCCAAAAAACACTAAAAAGTGAAATACAAAGAAGTTAAAATATCGCAGTAGGGCACTTGTGAGTGTGCCCATTCTACTTGAGATTCCCTGGGAAATACTAGTTTATCACACAATATTTGGCCATCACTGAGCTAACACTGGATAAAAGAAAAGTCAGTAATTC
>LOJH01026388.1:0-14484 GCA_001685095.1 Ellobius talpinus
CCTTTGGAAGAGCAGGCAATGTTCTTAACCTCTGAGCCATCTCTCCAGCCCCTAATGCTAATTCTTAACAGTGCCATGTCTGTCCCTATGTCCAAGGCCCTGGAGAGGCCCCTACAATAGTCTCCAGAGCCCAGCAGAGTTTGGGTGCTTCAATTCTTCACCTACCAAACGGAATTGCCAACATTTGCCCCTTTGGAGTTGCCTTTGCAGGATGGCTTTTCTCTCTCAGGGCTGGACCTGGTGTCCCCAGATGGCCCCTCTTCCACCTGGCTTACCTCCCCCCCTCAGGAGGGCTGGACCTGGTGTCCCTCAGATGGCCCCTTTTTACCTGGCTTACCCCACCCCTCAGCAGGGCTGGACCTGGTGTCCCCCAGATGGCCCCTCTTCCACCTGGCTTACCCCACCCTGCAGGAGCAGGACAACCTAGCGGACGCAGAGGAACGCTGCCATTTGCTGATCAAGTCCAAGGTGCAGCTTGAGGCAAAGGTGAAGGAGCTGAATGAGCGCCTGGAAGATGAGGAGGAAGTGAACGCTGACTTGGCTGCCCGCAGGCGCAAGCTGGAGGATGAATGCACGGAGCTCAAGAAGGACATTGATGACCTGGAGCTGACGCTGGCCAAGGCTGAGAAGGAGAAACAAGCCACTGAGAATAAGGTGTGGAGAGGGCCTGAGCTGGGGGCCGGTCTGGGGTCTGGGGTCAGGCAGCAGCAGGGTCCTCTTCTGGCTCTGCTGCACCCCTGCTGGGTCACGGCCTCCTGTGAGCCTCAGTGTTCACACCTGTCAGGCCAGGGTACCAGCACTAACTTATTAGGGTGGCTGAGGATTTGGTGTGAACTGCTAAGTCACTTTGCTAAGCATACACAACTGGGCCTTGCACACAGTAGGTGCTTAGTAAATGCTAGCGATTATCATCTGCCCTGGACCACAGGCTCTCTGGGGAGGCAGCTCCTCGCCCTCTGTCACAGAGATCTATCTCTTGGTGCCTCTGACATAACAGGAGGGGAAGTAAGGCTGTTCAGTTCTCACAGGCGCTGAAGAGAAAGCCGGGACTAGGACATGGCTCACTGAATACCTGTTGATAATGTAATGGCTGCCACCATTACTCAGGGCCAGGCACTTACTCAGGGCCAGGCACTGTGCTCAGCTATGAGCCTCTACCCACGAATCCTCCTACATAGCTCGAGGAGATATGAAACCCTGGGTTGAGCAGGAACGGCGGAGGCTCAGTGTAGTGGCCTGCCTGCATCCTGCATCTGGAAGGGGTGGCTGCTCAGACCGGCCTGTAGGGAGGAATGTCCCCACAGTGAGTCTGGCCTTGGCACAGGTGAAGAACCTCACAGAGGAGATGGCTGCGCTGGATGAATCTGTGGTCCAACTGACCAAAGAGAAGAAGGCATTACAGGAGGCTCACCAACAGGCCCTGGGCGACCTGCAGGCCGAGGAGGACCGTGTGAGCGCACTGGCCAAGGCCAAGATCCGTCTAGAGCAGCAAGTAGAGGATGTGAGTTGTGGGTCTTTTGGGGGTTNGGGGGGGGGCGCAGTGCCTGGCCTGCTCGGGGCTGATCCCCGCTCTGCCCCGCAGCTGGAATGCTCACTGGAGCAAGAGAAGAAGATACGCATGGACACGGAGCGTGCCAAGCGCAAACTTGAAGGAGACCTGAAGCTGACACAGGAGACGGTGACGGACACCACCCAGGACAAGCACCAGCTGGAAGAGAAGTTGAAGAAGTAGGTGTGGGCTTAGCAGGGTTTCTGAGTCTGATGGGCTCTCCTTCCCTTCTGAATTCTCTCAGTCCCGTTGTTGTGGGGGAGGATACAGGGCAGGTGTGATGTCCTGCCCTCTCTGAACCAGGGCTGAGGATGGCAGATGCACAGGGCTCCTTGGGGCCTCAGGGATGGATGTGGACCGTGGGAGAACAGTTAGGGCCAGGGCTGGCTCATCCCACCATGTACTCCCAGGAAGGATTCAGAGCTGAGTCAGCTGAACCTGCGGGTGGAAGACGAGCAGCTCCTGGGGGTCCAGCTGCAGAAGAAGATCAAGGAACTACAGGTGTGCACGGTGGCAGTGGGGAATGCGCTGGGTAGACCAGGCCTGCCTCAGAGGCTCATGGAGTTGGTACCATCTATCCAGGCACGGGCAGAAGAGCTGGAGGAGGAGCTGGAGGCTGAGCGAGCAGCCCGGGCCCGGGTGGAAAAGCAGCGAGCAGAGGCAGCCCGAGAGCTGGAGGAGCTCAGCGAGAGACTCGAGGAGGCGGGTGGGGCCTCGGCTGGGCAGCGTGAGGGCTGCCGCAAGCGTGAGGCTGAACTGGGCCGGCTGCGGCGGGAGCTGGAGGAGGCAGTTCTGAGACACGAGGCCACCGTGGCTGCCCTGCGCCGCAAGCAGGCAGACGGTGCAGCGGAGCTGAGCGAGCAGGTGGATAGCCTGCAGCGGATCCGGCAGAAACTGGAAAAGGAAAAGAGTGAGCTGCGCATGGAGGTGGACGACCTGGGGGCCAGCGTGGAGACTCTGGCCCGTGGCAAGGTGTGCCTCCAAACCGCTTTAGACTCCGCAGCCCACCCAGCCATCTGTCCGCTGGCCGCTTAGTGCCAATACTCCATAGCAGCACTGACTTCCTGACCCCTGGATGCTTACTTAACCTGGCATATAACCCCCAGCTCCCCACCAGTCCTGACCTCTAACCCTGACTGCTTGATTTCATTCCTTGGTTCCAGGGAGTTCCGATTCATACTCAAACCCCAGTCCTCCTACCCAAAGGAAGTGTGACCCCAGCTTGTGACTCCTGAATTCAGATTTACCATCTGCCCTAACACTGTTCTTGTCCTGAACCCCAGCACCCAACTTGGACCCTCCTCCCATCTCCTGAACCTAATCCTAATACCTGTTCCCAGCTGATTCCAGATACCCAAATCCTGACCCACTGACCCTGGGATGGGTTCCGAGGCTCCCAGTTTGTGACCACAGTAGGAACTCAGACCCTGAACCTGGAACTCAGCCTCCTTTTGATCCTTGGTCTTATACCTAGCATTCCAGCTCCCAATCCCTGGTCCCCGTCTCCGCTTGGCAGCCCCTTGGATCCTGCCCTTGGATGTACAAATTTGTCTTGCCCTCTGATTCTGTGTTCCAGGCAAGTGCAGAAAAGCTGTGCCGGACCTATGAGGATCAGCTAAGTGAGGCCAAGATCAAAGTGGAGGAGCTGCAGCGACAGCTGGCAGATGCCAGCACCCAGCGCGGACGGTTACAGACGGAGAATGGTGAGGCCTGGGTTTAGCTGGGCTATGCCAGGTAAGGGTTTAGGTGGTGCTCCTCAACCAACTGACTGGCCTGCCGGCCCCTTCCACCTCCAGGGGAGCTGGGCCGCCTGCTCGAGGAGAAGGAGTCTATGATCAGCCAGCTGAGCCGTGGGAAGACCTCAGCAGCTCAGAGTCTGGAGGAACTTCGGCGGCAGCTGGAGGAGGAGAGCAAGGTAGACTGGCGCTGGCAACTGCCAGGAAAACAGGTGGGCCCTGGAGCCGCTAGCTTGAGCTGATGCTGAGGCCACGGGTGTCCCTGCAGGCCAAGGGCGCACTGGCCCATGCAGTACAGGCTCTGCGGCATGACTGTGACCTCCTCCGGGAGCAGCACGAGGAAGAGTCGGAGGCTCAGGCCGAGCTGCAGCGGCTGCTGTCCAAAGCCAACGCTGAGGTGGCCCAGTGGAGAAGCAAGTATGAGGCAGATGCCATCCAGAGGACGGAGGAGCTGGAGGAGGCCAAGTGAGTAGCTGGCATCTATCTAGACCATGACCAAGAGATTCAGGCCTGTTTGCCCTGTATGCGGTGGTGGGGATTCTGGGGGCCCTTTCCTCAGGCTCTCTAGTCCACCCTGTCTGGTGTGTGGTCCAGGAAGAAGTTAGCCCTGCGGCTGCAGGAAGCAGAAGAAGGTGTAGAGGCTGCAAACGCTAAATGTTCCTCCCTGGAGAAGGCCAAGCTGCGGCTGCAGACAGAGTCAGAGGATGTGACCTTGGAGCTGGAACGGGCCACCTCAGCCGCTGCGGCACTCGATAAGAAGCAGCGGCACTTGGAACGGGCGCTGGAGGAGCGGAGGCGGCAGGAGGAGGAGATGCAGCGGGAACTTGAGGCTGCACAAAGGGAGGCTCGAGGTCTGGGCACGGAGCTCTTTCGACTGCGGCATAGCCATGAGGAGGCGCTTGAGGCGCTGGAAACGCTCAAGCGGGAGAACAAGAATCTGCAGGGTAGGGCCTGAGGCCCAGAGCATTTTAGGGCCACTATGGAATTGGGGTGAGGGAAGTAACCTGGAGCAGGGCAGATGTGAGGATGAGTCCTCCCTGAGGGTGAGTCCTCCCTCCATGCTCGGTTCACCCTGCAGAGGAGATCAGTGACCTCACAGACCAGGTCAGCCTCAGTGGGAAGAGCATCCAGGAACTGGAGAAAGCCAAGAAGGCGCTGGAAGGGGAGAAGAGCGAGCTGCAAGCTGCACTGGAGGAGGCTGAGGTCAGGGCTGGCCACAGGGGTGGGTGGACTCTGGTCCATGACTCCCTGGCCTTGTTGGTCTCCAAATACCTGCCCAGCGCCCTCTCCCAACACTGCCGGATCCACATCCCTAGGGGGCACTGGAGCTGGAAGAGACAAAGACTCTGCGGATCCAGCTGGAGTTGTCCCAGGTCAAGGCAGAAGTGGATCGGAAGCTGGCGGAGAAGGACGAGGAATGCACTAACCTGAGGTCCCTGGAAAGCAGTCTTGCTGTGCCTATGGTGGCACACTGGCAGGAATAGCTGCCCCTGCCACAGGATTAGGGTGTTCCCATTCCAGACGTGGTTCTCCACAAGTCTAAAGGATGCTCGGGCCCAGAGTTCAGCCCATGTCCCCCTGGCCTCTAGTGAATGAACTTAGTGTTTTTGGCAAGTCACAAGGGGCTTTGAAACAGAGAGAAGCAGCTCACTTCTTCCCCAAATAGGTTCCCATCTCCATGGGTTCTTGGGCATGATGCCACAGGTAGTGCCTGGCCTACACCATTCCTGTAGGCTAAGCCTGCCCTTCATGGCATCCTCTCACAGGCGCAACCAGCAGCGAGCAGTGGAGTCCCTGCAGGCCTCCCTGGATGCAGAGACTAGGGCCCGCAACGAAGCACTGCGGCTCAAGAAGAAGATGGAAGGGGACCTCAATGACCTGGAGCTGCAGCTGGGCCATGCCACCCGTCAGGCCATGGAGGCACAGGCAGCCACTAGGCTACTGCAGGCCCAGCTCAAGGAGGAACAAGCCGGGCGTGACGAGGAGCAGCGGCTAGCCGCTGAGCTCCGTGAGCAGGGTCAGGCCCTTGAGCGCAGGGCTGCACTCCTGGCTGCTGAGCTGGAAGAGCTGCGGACGGCCCTGGAACAGGGTGAGCGCAGCCGGAGGCTGGCTGAACAGGAGCTGCTGGAGGCCACCGAGCGCCTCAACCTGCTGCACTCACAGGTGGGGATGGGTCAAAGGTGTCCTCAAGGATTGGGCTGGGGGCAGAGCACTGCTGGCCAGCTGAGGCTCTGCTCTCCTCAGAACACAGGCCTCCTGAACCAGAAAAAGAAGCTGGAGGTGGACTTGGCCCAGCTGAGTGGTGAAGTGGAAGAGGCGGTGCAGGAGAGGCGGGAAGCTGAGGAGAAGGCCAAGAAGGCCATAACTGATGTGAGGCTGGGCCAGGGCTGGGGGTGAGCGAGTGCGGGGGCCTCCTCCCCACCATGCTGCTTCCTCCCCCACAGGCAGCCATGATGGCTGAGGAGCTGAAAAAGGAGCAGGATACAAGCGCACACCTGGAGCGGATGAAGAAGACACTGGAACAGACAGTGCGGGAGCTGCAGGCACGCCTTGAGGAGGCAGAGCAAGCCGCCCTCCGTGGTGGGAAAAAGCAAGTGCAGAAGCTGGAAGCCAAAGTGTGTGCAGCCTACCAACCCTTCCCGTGGGGCGAGGTTGGGCCAGCTCAGCTAGCATATTACCCTCGACTGCCCCACAGGTGCGGGAGCTGGAGGCAGAGCTTGATGCGGAACAGAAGAAACATGCTGAGGCCCTCAAGGGTGTGCGCAAACACGAGCGCAGGGTCAAGGAGCTTGCATACCAGGTGGGTGATGGGGTCCATCCCAGGAGGCGGTGCTGGAGCTAACCCAGTCCCGGCAAACCCTAAGAACCCTTTGCTTGCCCAGACGGAGGAGGACAGGAAGAACCTGGCTCGCATGCAGGACCTGGTGGACAAGCTGCAGAGCAAGGTCAAGAGCTACAAGCGCCAGTTTGAGGAGGCGGTGAGCACACTGGGGCCAGGCATCTGGGTCTGCTCAAGATGCCAGTGGTGAGCTGCTTTCAACTGCAGGCCTTGCAGCCAGGCAGGCATCGGTAGCAGGCTGCACTAAAGGGCAGCAACCATGTCCACTCAACTCAGGGACGTCTATGGCTGGAGCATGGATCACTGACAGCTTTAGAAGGGACCAGGGTGAACTGTTTTCTCTGTTCAGGCCTGGGGATGGCCTGATGGACGAGTGACACACAGGCACTTCTAAAAGGACAGTCTCTGCTTTGGGTCCCAGTAAAAGGAAGGCTGGTGACACAAAGAGTGGAGGGAGGACCAGGAGAAGCCAGCTTCTTTCTGGTCTGGGAGCATGGTAGCCATTTGTTACCAATGGGAACCAAGGCCCTGCCTATGCCTCTAGGAGCAGCAGGCCAGCACCAACCTGGCTAAGTATCGCAAGGCCCAGCATGAGCTGGATGATGCTGAGGAGCGAGCAGACATGGCAGAGACCCAGGCTAACAAGCTGCGGGCAAGGACCAGGGATGCCCTCGGCCCCAAGGTGAGGAGGCCTCTGTGTTGGGTGGTACTGAAGCTGGGCAGACACAGATAGCTCAGTTTCTTTTTCATCTCTCAGCATAAGGAGTGACATCCCAGGCTCTGAAGAGGGATACCCACTGTGGTCCTGTTGTCCCTTCCCATCTTTGGCCACTCCACCCTCCCTGGAGCCCTGAATAAATGCCATGTCTGCATAACAACCATTGTCCTTATTTCTCGGGGTCAGGGGAGCTGGGAAGAGAATCTCATGGACAAAGTCACGTCCACATCAGTCTTTAAAATAAAGTTCTTTAATAGTCTCCATTTAATGCTTTATTCGCTGTTAATAAACTGGCAACACAGGAGGAGCCAAGGATAAGCTCTCAGCCAGGCTCCTGTGTCTGGGCTCAGGCAGGCACAGGCACTCCATACCCCAAGGGATGGAGAGAAAAGACCCCCCACTTCTGGGGAACCTTCAGGATGAACACAGTGGCCAATGAGCAAAGAACCAGAGGAGCTAAAGGAAGACAAGGGAGGTGAGGAAGGAGGAGAGCTGGGCAGACCTGGGGGAAGGCAGCATTCTCTGATACCCACCACTGTCCAGGGCTCAGGAGATTCTGCCTGGGCCCTGAGGCCAGAGAGGCTTGGCTCACAGGGTCTGAACCTTCCTCTCCACCATGGGACTGATGGGAGGAGTTCAGACAGAGACAGTTTCCTATGTCCCCTTTCTCTGGCAGGCCAGGGCTCCAGGACTGTGAGGGAAGAGTGGGCATGGTGCCATTGTCCTTACCCTGGGGACAGTGAGGAAACAGGCTCCCCAATGGCCCAGGCCCTCAAACCCAGGAGACAAGAGCTTCTAGGATGTTCCTTCCACTGAGCCTATACCTGAAGACCTGGGGTAGACAGAGCAGTGGGGAGGCAAGAGAGGGACAGGGACGGGCAGAATGTGTGTCATGTACACTCATGTTCACCCACACTTGCCCTGGCCCAGCAGCTTCCCAAAGCCTGGTTCGAGGTCACTCCTCAGTGAAGTCTCTGTCTATGTCCATGTAGGGTTCCTCAATGTAGCTGACCAGGGCAGAAGGCGACTGGCGGTCTGGGTTTAACAAGATGGACACTGTCTCCTTCCAGTACGAGAAGCTGATGCAGGAGCTCTGGGTGAAGAGAGAGGGGTTAGGGAATGCACAGAGGACTAGGGCCAGTCTGGTGCCGTACAGGAGGGACTGGGCAGCCTGTCCACAGAGGGGCAACCTGAATGCCCCTCTGAGTGGTCTTGGGTTCACATGCTGCTGTCCTCCCACCGTCACTCAGGGCTGGGGCACTCACATTCTCCAGGCAGGTGCTGTCCTTGTCCTTGTGCAGGTAATGCTGCTGCCAAAAGCGCAGCAGATTGTGGAAGTTGTTGAGCAAGAAGCCAGGGTATTTCTTGCTGTGCTCCATTCGCTGTAGCAGCCGCAGGTACAGGGGCAGCCGCTCTTTCCGCCGGGCCAGCATCAGGATCACCAGGCTGGTGTTGAGGCAGCTGACATTTTCCTGCAAGGACAAAGGCAGCTGAACTGAGTGCATGACAGCAGCCTCAGGATGCCAGTGATATCAGCATTGTCTTGTCTATATCTTGGTTTAGGTATGACTTCTTCCAAAGCCTCCATGCCCTGCCGGGGCAGGGTGCACAGGCTAGGTGCATTTATTTCACTTTAGAATTGTAACGCTGCACTAGGATGTGAGTTTCAGAAGCAGAGTCTCAGTTCATCTTGCTCACCAAGCATCCCGAGCCCCGGGCCTGGCCTCCCAACATGTCTGGCAGGTGGCAAAAGAAGAACCACGACTCAGAGGCTCTAGTATGACTCTCGTCTCAGAAAAGCGGGTATTGCGAGTTAGTGAAGGAGTTGGGGCAAACTCAGGTCCGATTCCACAGCCAGTGTAGCCAGAAGGTAGGGGTAGGGTACATGGGGAAGAACACTGACTTGGAGTCAGAAGAATGCAGTGTCAATCTCATCTGTGCCTCAACTGACTCTGACCCCAGGAGACTTGGTATCTGATCTTAGTTCTCCTGTAAACTGGGGCACTGGGCAACACCCTAAGAACTACATTTCTGGTAAGGAGGCACAAACCAGCGAGATGATCTCCAATCTACTGTCCCTGACTGCTCATTGGCTGGGACGTCTTACCTGCGTTAGTGTCTGTACATGGATGATATTGATGAGACGGAAAAGGAAGGACATCTGTGTGGGCACCTGGGATATGTAGGCAAGCAGGCGGCACTCAGACAGGACCTCAGCCACTATGGAGGGAAGCAGAGGTACAGTAGCAGGTCACCCATGCCACTGGTTAAGTCCACTTTGGTCCTGACTCCATAGCTGGTGGCCTCTCACCGCTAAACAACTATGTTAGGGGCTGGAGAGATGCAACTCCAGCTCCAGCCTCCACCTACTCCTGGCACTCACACGCACACACCCACACATAGACACACTCAGAGACACATGCTGCGGAATCTGTGTTTCTGCCTAAGGTGCCTTCCAATTGGTTTAATAAAGAGCTATATGGCCAATAGCTAGGCAGGAGAGAATAGGTGAAACTTCTGGGCAGAGAGAGAAACTGGGAGGAGTCTAGGCATGTGATTTTGCCAGCAGACTCTGAGCAAGTCGGATATGCCATACTAAGAAAACGTAACCGAGTCACATGGCAGAACGTGGATTAAAAAATATGGGTTAACTGAATTGTAAGAGCTAGTTGGGGAAAAAAACCTAAGCTAAGGCCAAGCTTTCATAATTAATAATAAGTCTCTGGGTCATTATTTGCAAGATGGCGGTTGAAAGATAGTCTGACAAGAAAGCTTGCTACATTTGGCGCCCAACACGTGGCATGTAAATTCACATAGGGCCTGAGAAAGCTGAAAAAAAAATGTCTGAAGTAGACTCGGTGGTTGAGGCCTACAGAGGCCCTGCTACCGAGCACTTGACTGAGGTTTATGAGTGACAGGTGGGAATGCTCTGGTGGCAGAAGACTAGGTGAATGCACCTGCTGTGGAATAACCCTTTCCTACACTATGTATATGTCCTATTTTCATTGGTTAATAAAAAGTTGACAGGCCGGAAGCTGGGCAGGAAGTATAGGTAGGACAGCCAGACACAGAGGACTCTGGGAAGAAAAGAGGGCAGAGTCAGAGGAGATGCCAGCCAGTCAGCCAGCTGTAGATCAAGCAGGATGTGTAAAAAATGAGGTAAAAAGCCATGAGCCACTTTGCAAAGCATAAATAGAAATGGGTTAATTTAAATGTAGGAGTTAGCTAGTAACAAGCCTGAGCTATCGGCAAAGCATTTATAATTCATATTCAGCCTCTCAGTCAGTTATTTGGGATCAGTCAGTTGGGACAGGAAACATCTGTTTACATATGGCACCCAACATGGGGCAAGAATTTACATAAAAAACCTGAAAAATCTGTAAAGAGGATTCTAAACACGCAAAAACGGTATCAAACTTGGCTTCTTGGTAACCACTTTTTCTTGGGTAGGCTCTGTTTACCTCCTTTAAGAGATGGCTTCCTGACTCAGTGCTAACAGCAAAAACCATGTGGCTCTTTAAAGAAGCCCTGCTACCAAACACTTAAATGGGGTTTATGAGTAGTGGGTAGCACGTTACTTGATGGCAGCATGGACTCAGAAATGTCTCAGAGTTGGGGTGGTAAATATGGCTCCAGCCAGTACCTCTACCATGAAGCGAGGCACTCATAGAACAAAGGAATGGGGCAGAGCCAGTGGCCAAAGCCGTCACTTTGGTCCTAGTCACACCACTTAGCAGTTGAAAGACTCATGTGGTCAGAAAAAGATAGTGATATGGAGTGGTGGTGGTGGACACCTTTAATCTTGGAAGGCAGAGTCAGGCAGATCTCTGTGAGTTCAAGGCTAATTTGGTCTACAAAATGAGTGCCAGGACAGCCAGGGTTACACAGAGAAACCCCGTCTCAAAAAACCAAAAAGATATTCAGTAAAGACAGATTAAGACAAAGCAAAACCCCTCTAAATGGCTTACAACGTGTTAAAAAAATACATGTAGGATTTAAAAATAAAAAGGATAGAAAAGGTCCTTAAAAAAGGAGTAGATTAATATAATTATAACAAGCCACATAAAGATGGAAAATATAGAGAATCTGGATTATGTATATTATTGTGTTGTTTTTTAAAATTTTTGGCTGCTAAAAGACCTTGGATTATGGAAGCTGCTATATCAAACCAACCCATATATTTTAAAATTATCTTCACTTCAAAATTTAAATAAAAATATATTTTACTTTGGGGGAGAGGTTATTATTTTGTTTCTATAGGAAATGAGAGGCTGTACATTTACTCTGGGTTAAGAAAAATCGGGTTTGATCAAGGAGGAACCCCTGAAAAATCTCTGATGGGAACCGATGGCCCAGGTGGTTCAACATCCAGAACAGTTTTCAAGCTGCTGACTGAGATGATACAGTCTCACAAATACTCCAGTCAGGAGCTGACCATAATCCTAAATTTTCTCAGCGTCCCCTCAATTAGCAGAAAGTAGTCTAGAGAACTATGCCCACATTCCCAAATAAATGTGTTATATTTAAGGAAGGTTGGTTAGAATTTCTTATTGGTTATAGTAAAAAAAAAGGCTAAACAAAGGTGTTAAATCCAGACACTTCTTTCTAAAAGAAGGGGATATGACACAGAAATGATGGGGAAAAGGGTAGATTATTGAATCTACTCTAATTCAAAAAAACAACTGCTAATCTCAAAATATTTTACATTGGTATGGATTTTAATTTATTGATACAAATGTAAAATTATTTCTGTTATCCTGTATGTATATTTCTACTCTTGCCTGGGGCATTGTGCTTATACAGCTCATTTAAAAATGTAATGTATAATTAAGAAATACAGATTAATAGTCATCTGTAATAGTCAAATTTATAGTCATGTATGTTTAAGGTCATAAACATATATATTTAGATAGATGGTCTTCAAAAACTTCAAAGATCTATAGAATACAGCATTTAAGATGTTTTAATAACACAAGATTTTTTGTTCCTGGCAGTACCAATCTACTTCAGAGAGGCTGGGCAGTGAAAAAACTCCATATGGAGTTTGCTTTCTTTATGGTAAAAGCTAGCTAGCTATGTGGGCAAAGAAACTGCCCATGCCTCAACTGCTGGCAGTAACTGTCCAAACTGGACCGCAGGACACAAGAGTGACAAATGATGAACTTTGCCTAGACAAGTAAGACAGTCCTTCAAAATCCCTGCTTCACAGCAAAGTCTGTCAGATATTCCAAGCCTGTACATCAGAGTTGGATGCCCCAATGTTACAAATAAACTCTGGGTGACTGTCCAGGCAGCCTGATGTCCCTGTCATTAGGTAACATTTCACCCTTCTCGGGTCTTTGATGGAGTTGAAGACTCAATAGTTACAGTTTTCCTTAGTTATAATGGAAAGTAAATTAGATAAAAAACTTTAGACTCACCAAGATAATTAAATATTTTCTCTAATTTTGCCAATGCAAATGTATTAGATAGTATTACTGTAATTCTTACTTAATGACTGTTTCTGTTGTATGTAGTTTTACTATATTAAGGTTAAAACCTACCTTTTTTTAATTAGACAAAAAGGGGGGAAATGCTATGGAACAATCCTTTTCTACACTATGAATATGTATTAATAATAAAAAGTTGACAGGCAGGTAGCTGAGCAGGAAGTATAGGCAGAACAGCTAGACACAGGACTCTGGGAAGAAGGAGGGAGAAGTCAGAGGAGATGCCAGCAGACAGCTGCTAAACAAGCAGGATGTATAAAATATGAGGTAACAAGCTATGAGCCATGTGGCAAAATAGAAATAGAAATTTGGGTTAATTTAAATGTAAGAGTTAACTAGTAACAAGCTTGAGCTATCGGTCTAGCATTTACAATTCACATTCAGCCTCTGAGATGGTTATTTGGGACTAGAAGGTCAGGACAAGCAATTACCAGAGATGGGGCAGAAAGACTGGCCCTAGGCTGGGGCCCACAGGCATGATGCTTGCTCTCATTGACCTGAGGCCATGTGCTAAACGGAGCCATGCAGGAGGGCCTAGTCACAGCTTCACAGTTTAAAGTTTGGCTAAAGCAGTCAGAGAAGTCTGCAGACGTGCAAAAAGTCAGGTCCAGACTGAGAATATACCTAAACAGATACAGTATGCTTAAAAAATGTGCTTAGATGCTGAAGAAAGAAAAGAAAATGGGCATAGACAGACTTACAGTGTTACAGATGCTTTTACCTGCTCAAATACAGAACAAAAAAATCATCTTTAGCTGACTTGTGCACATGGCACACTCCATAATTGTGTCAATACATGTATCACCTTTAAAAGCTTGTGTTTTCAGAAAAAAAAGACCAGACACCAAGGAAAACAAGTATTCCAGGTGATCCAGTCTCTCAGAATGCCTCTGCTGCAGTTTCCTCAAAATTCTGCAACCAGAACAGCTTCAAAGCTGCTAGCTGAGATGGTCCAGCCTCACACACTGCTTCAGTCAAGAATTCAGATGAGCTCTACACTGCTTCACCACACAGAGACTAAACAAAAAAAAAGCTAGCTCTTTCAGGATTTGACTGTTGTCATAATTTTCTCAAGGTCCCCTAGAGATGCAATTACCCCCACATGACAGGAAGCAGTCTGGAGAATATGACACCCACATCCCCAAGAGGTGGTGTGGATGCTTTTTGATCATTCAATGGATTTTGGATGTTTATCATGGTGTGGGGGGAGTGGTTACAAGCTGTTGTTGGTCATGGTCAGGGAGAAAGCTGAGCAAAGGAGATTAGATTCAGGGATCTCGTTCTGAAAAAGAAAAAGGAGGATATGGAAAGGATAGGAATCTACTTTAAAAAGCAACTATTAATCTCAAATATTTACATTGGTATGGATTTTGTGTATTGATACAAATTTAAGTTTATTTTTGTTGTACTGTATATATGTTTCTACTCTTGTTTAAGGTATCATACCTATGTAACTGCAAAAATGTAATCTATAATTAATAAACACAGGTTAGTAGTAAGTCATCTATAATTATCAAACTTGTAGTCATGTTAGGTATATTTTCAAGGTTAAACAGAGATATATTTTAGATAGATAGATAATATTCAAACACTTCAGAGACCTACAAAATACAGCATTTAAGATGTTTTAGTAACCTAAGGATTCTCATGAGAGTAAGACAAATCTGCTCTTGGCAACACCAATTTACTTCAAAAAAGGATGATTGGCACTGAAGAACCTCCATATGGAGTTTGCTTTTATTGTGCATAAGTAGTCACTGGGCAAGAAACTGCCTGTCCTTGCCTCAACTGCTAACAGTATACTGTCCAAACTGGACACAAAAGGTGACTGCCAAACTTTGAAGACAGGGTAGGACAGTCCTTCAAAACTCCTGCTTCACAGAGAAGCCTGTCAGATATTCTAGGCCTATAGGCTGAAGATGCATTTCCCAACTTTGCAGAGAAACCTTGAGTGACTGTCTGGGAAGCCAGCTGTCTCTACTGTTTCTACAGTTTTGGAAGTTGCTTGTTCTGCGTTGAAAGGGAGTGGGGTCCCTTGTTCTGGCCGCCCAGCTAGTTTACACCCGAAATAATCACACAGAAACTATATTCATTTAAATCACTGCCTGGCCCATTATCTCCAGCCTCTTATTTGCTAACTCTCACATCTTGAT
>LOJH01026388.1:14548-32967 GCA_001685095.1 Ellobius talpinus
CAGAATTCAGTTCTGTCTTCTCTGCCTACCTAAGTTCTGGCCTATCAGGCCAAGCAGTTTCTTTATTGATTAACCAATGAATGCAACACATAAACAGAAGGACCTCCTACACCATTTCTGCACGTTCTCAGATGGTAATATATACTTCTCAGGTCTTTGATGGGGCTGAAGCCTCAATAGTTATAGTTAAATTGTCCTTGTTAGCAAATTCAGAAGATGACACAAAAGAAATGTAAAGTGCATAAGGTTGAGAGACAGAGAAGCTTAAGCTGTTTATCTAAGAAGATGTTTTAAGGTCTAAAAAATATTTTTAGGATGGTAATATAAGTTATGATAGAAAGAGGAACTTGTCTCTTGAGGAACAGACCCGGTCAGTCATCCTCATCAACTTAGACCATGAAACCCAACATGGACAAGTTCAACAGAACTGCCATATATGCTTAAGCATTGCCAGGGCATAAATTTCATTAATTTTTCATTCAATACATGTTATGACAGAAAATGGTTTAGGTATAAAATTTTGGACTCCCTAAGGTAGGATAGATAATACAGTAACACAGTACTTTCTCTGAATTTGCCAAATGCAGATGAATTGGACATTGTGAATGTGATTCTCATCTGATAACTGTTCTTACTGTATAGAGTTTTACTATGTTAGAGTTAAAACCTTTCCTTTTTATTTAAACAAAAAGGGAAAAATGTTGCAGAATATTTATTTACACTGTAGAGATGTGTTTCTGCCTAAGGCTCCTTCTGATTGGTCTAATAAAGAGGTAAATGGCCAATACCTAGGCAGGAGAGAATAGGTGGGACTTCCAGGCAAAGAAAGAGAAACGGGGAGCAGGAATCTAGGCACACAATTTCACCAGCAGACTTGGAGAAAGCCGGAAGTGTCCTATTAAGAGGTCACAGAGTCATGTGGCAGAATGTAGATAAAAAAGAATTAATTAAGTTATAAGAGCTAGTTGGGAAACAGCCTAAGCTAAGGCCAAGCTTTCATAATTAATAATAAGTCTCAGGATCATCTGAGGGATGGTGGTCCAAATACAGTCTGACAAGAAAGCTTGCTACATACACATAATTAAAAATAAATCAACGACAAAAGCTTGCAACAACAGGATCAATCTCCAACTGTTTGGTTATCAGGCTAAACCAAATCTCAGAGATCCCACTGGTGCTTCAGACCATGATCAGGAAGTGGCCCTCCTGCAGCTCCCTCCCAGTTTGTCACCAGCTCCAGTTCCTAGGTATGCTCCTTCTCAGGAAGACAGGATGAAAATGACCATAAAGAAACACGGCAAGCCTGGGAGATGGTCTGCTGGGTAAAGTACTGCTACACAGTGTGAGGTTCAGAGCTTGGATTCCTGAAACCCATGTGAAAACCCAGTGTGGCAGCATACATATCAAAACCCCAGAGCTGGGGGACACAGACAAGGGCAGATCCCTGAGGCTCACTGGCCAGCAAGCCTAGCTGAATCTATGAGCTCCAGCTTCAGTGGGAGACTCTGCTCAAAAATTAGAGGAGGAAAAAAGAGAACTGATGTCAACCTCTGGCCTCCACATGTGTGTACACACATGTGCACATACCCACACAGACATAAATCACAAATCACACACACACACACACACGCAGAAATAGTCAAATTTGAACCACTTTCCAGAACTTCTAATATGGCTGACCGGTTTCTACAGCTCTCACATGTCTATGTTCACTGCCTCAGTCCAGATGCAAAGAGCGCTGAGCAAATGACCTACCATACTACTGGGAAGGTCACCCATGCCTGATTACACTAAAGTCCATGTGACCAATATCCTAAAAGACCCTTCTGCTTTAGAAGAAACGGGAGGTAAATGGTCTAATTAACCCTGACCAGGATGCTTTTTTACCACCAATGATAATGATGAGGGACACTGTCCTTTTTAAAAGTGTCCTAAGAAATTGGTGCCACAGACCTCATAGGCAAAAAAGCACGTATGTACACATGTTTAGCTACACACAATTCTAGGTGAGGTCTGACACCCCACCCATCACAGCTGCACACTAAGTCCTGCTCTGGAAACAGAATGAAGGGACCAAGCACAATGCTCAATGTCGGTCCAGAGAAAAGTGGCTTTTTCATTTACTAACATGTTGTACCTGTTCATTAAAGAATGCATGATCATGGAGAAGTCAACACGGCTGAGCCAAGACCACCACTTGACCTCAGGCACACAGATATCTGGGCAAGTAATTCAGCAATTCCTGGCTGGAGGCCAGGTGTCTGGCAGGCATACTGCATGTTCTTGTCTTGGCGCCGTGGTTGCCTCACCTTTCATGTCCACCTGGTTTTCAAATCGGTCCAGTGACAGAGTGACACAGCGCACCAGCATGTTGGAGTCCACCAGCGAGCTGTTGATCTGCTTCAGAAACACCTGGAACTGGAGCAGAGATAGCACTCACTGGCGGGGGCTGCTGGCCAGGGGCCACTGATCTGCCCCAGCTCCACTACTCTGCTGGTAAGATACACTAAGTGGCCTGCTGTCCCTGAGGGGCTGTAACCCAGCCAAAGTTTTCAACCTAACATTCTTAGGGTCTGGCTCAAAGCATGACAGAGTAGGTGTAGTGAACATCTGCTCATTGCCCATTGGATCCCAGACAACCGATGCTGCAGCAAACACCATAGAGCCCCTGGGCGAGCCTTACCTTTGCATCAGTGTTGATATATTTATTGAATCTCTTGAATGCATCGACGTTGAACTTCATCAGCTCTCCCAGGAGGTCAAAGTAGCTCTGGAGTACATCCCTTGACTTGCACTCACTGTCCACAATGCAGTATAAGATGTGCTGGGGTGAGCAGGGGACAGGGTGAGGGTGTGCATGGGGCTGCTCCTGCCTGTTTGCCACTCAGGCCTGCCTGAAGCTCAGAACACTTGCTTGCTTCAAGCCAGCATCCAGGTGCATGGAACCTGCAACTCTCTAGGTTCCTTGCTGAGGCTACTTGGTGGCTCCAAGGAAAGAAAGAGCCAGGTGAATAACATCAGCAGAGGGGCACTGGGTGGGCAAGGAATATTCGCTTTGCAGGGCTCACAGATGAAGCTTTTGACCTCCTCTGCAGCCACCTTCATGGACAAAGTGTCTGTCTCCAGATCTAGCAAGGATTGTTGTCCGAGCACTAGGACCACTTAAGTAAATAAAGGACAGAATTTAAGTGCAGTATACACATTTTGACCCTAAGGGCTGTCTTTAGGTTTATCAATGAGACTGTTTAAAACATAAGAATCAATAAATATTTATTGAGAATAAGAAGCCAATTTAACTCCTGTTGTCAACATTTTCCACTTTTGTTTTTCTGGTTGTTTTTTATTTTCCCCCTACTTCCCTTTCTTCCTTTCTTTCTTTCATTGGTGCTTTATTTGAGACAAGGTTTGACCTTGAACTTGCAGAACCCCTGCTTCTGCTTCTGAAGAGCTGGGGTTTCCATCAAGCTCAACTCACTTTCTTGAACTTACATTGATTTGGCAATTATTTTCCTTTACAATTTATGGGTCAGTTTCTTGTTCATAGTAATTAAAAAAAACAATAAACAACAACAGTAACAAAACCAAGTGTAACTCAGCCATTTGCTCCCTTATGAATCTGCTTTTTTTTTCAGGTCACTGATAAATATGGGAATATTAACTTGAAGTCAATACCAAATTATCCTCAGGGTCCAAGGCCTTGCTGGGCAACTCTATAGTCTATATTCCTGCATGCTGACCCGAGTTCCTCAGTCACCTATCAGTACTTACAGGGAGCCCAGAGCTGGCAACCCAGGGCAAACACTAGAACAACGTGCACTTGGGAAAATCAGACTCTGTCCCTGAGCAAACTACTTAAGGCTCAGGATGAGAACTCAGAGAAAGGGGCTAGAGAGGACGGCCACCTGACACCCCAGTTCCTCAGCCATACCTCCAGAAGGCCTCGCTTCAGCAGGAACATCTGGTCTGCATAGGAGGTGGTCCCTCGGAGGAAACTTTCCACAGCCCGGGCTTGCCAAAACCTGTGACCCAAATGTTGACCCCTGACCCGGGTGGCGATGGCTGCCCTCTCCTGGTCGAGGTTCAATACCCCAGGGCTAGAGTTGTCTGCAGCCAAGTATCTGATATTTGTTGAACATTTTCTAGTCTTGGGCCTCATCCTTAGATCTTGAGGACAGAGCAGTGAACAAAGAATTGCTATCCCCCTATCAGGGCGCTCACAGCTCAGCAGGGACCAGTCTTTCATGCGGCTGTACCAGAGAGGGTTTGCATGGCATAGGTAGTGGCATGAAGGCTCAAAGAGTGGCCACTAGTTAAGTTCCATGTGAAAACACTCTAGGCTCACTCTCAGAAGACTGGAAGGACACGAACTTTGGAGCCAGGGAGGTGTGTGGCCAGCAGTAGGGCATGTGTGGACAAGTCACTGAGATGGTCTAAAGAGAAAAGAGACGCCAAGTAGCCCAGAGGGCTCGGCTGGGACCTACAAGAGAAGGTCTGAATAGGAAAGGCTGAGGTGACAGAGACCCTGTAGGGACAGAGCCTTGCATCCAGGCCTGCTGGGATCCCTCCTGTCTGTGCTCTTCATAACTTTCCCAGGTGGCTAGGAACTCTGCAGCCTCTACCTTGGTGCCTGGCCACCTAGCAGATGGCTTCTGGGGCAGCTGCTGGATCTGTTTCTTCCCATGCTGCACTGAAGCAGGTTTCTTCCTTTTCAGGCTTATTTCTTATAACCCCAGGTAATGTCACACAGGCAGGGCCTGGATCCCATTTTTGCTCCACCTCTCTAGTGCCAGCTGGATGAATGCTCAGTCACCTCCTGGCATACCCTGTTAGTACGTGACAGGGGTACACATACTTACCCACTGAGTCACATGAAGCCAGTAGCAGTGAGGCCAACTTTCCCCATTGGTGATCACTCTCAAGGAGTGGATGAATTGGGAAACCCTGGCTCCTAGACCCCCCTAAGAAGTGCGCCTGTCCACAGACTCACCTGAATGAAGACTCTGCTGGCTCCTTCTTCATGACCTGCAGCAGCCGAGTTAGTAAGCCCCTCTTGCCATCACACACCAAACTCCTACAATCAAAGGGACAGGGCACCGGTGACAGATCTGAATGAGCTAGGTTCCTGTGCTGGTGTAGACGGGTGACAGAACAGGCGAGGCAGGGATGCTCTCTTGCTCCACCCTGTGCCAGGACATCAGAGACTGCAGCTGTCAATTCAACAGCCAGGTGCATTTCTATTGCATAGGCCAGTTTTCTCTCCTCAGACTGGCTGACAAGAGGCAGAGGCACATCCGGGGCCAGACACGGCTGAGAACAGCCAGAGGAAGGGCCATTTACATCACAAGTGGGTTTAATCCAGGCCACAGCAGAGTATGCCAGATGGAACAAAGTCTGTATCAATTGGGCAGGGCCCAGAGTTCACTCTTCTGCCCCAGGGTCATTTCCAGCTGAGCTGTGGGCTTCCAGGCCCCAGTTTCTTGTCTATGAGGCAAAGGCAGAAGAAAACGACTAGGCCTGTCATGGTGGCAGGTGTCTGGGCCCTTAAACTCTCTCTTCACACAAGCAGTTCCACTTCCATCCCCTGCAGACACCAGAGCAGCGCTGTGTTCATCTTATCAGGATGTTGGGGAATTAATGGCTCTGGTTGCTGGATAAGGTCCATAAACTCCTGTGAGCCTGGCATGTCACTGTGCTGGTCCCAAAGATGAGGCAGACATAGCCAGCATCCAGGACTTGATTCTTGGCAGGGGATAAAGAATCTGCTTACCCTGCTTGTCACAGCTGTCACTGGGCAGGGGATGAGAAGGATGCCAGCAAAGGGGCTGTTTGCATGGGACAAGGTGGAGGGAGAGACTGCAGCTACCTTTGGCAGGGGGCCACTTGAGACCTCTGTCCTCTCCATACAGAGGAAGATGATGATGGCACTTCCCTGAGAGCTGCTGTGATGTTCAGTTAGGAAATGCAGGAGATGTGAGTATCTAGCACATGAAGCCACGCTTGAGGAAGGGCAAGTATGCACACCTGTGTGTGCCCTCCTGCGAGCCCTGTAGCCACAGCTGTCCCCCACCAGGATCACCTGTCAGTGTTGAGGACAGCTTCCACCTCAGGGATGTTGGCTTTCAGAGAGATGGCACTGAGTTCATTTAGCTCCTGATTGTTGAGCAGCAGGTACTTGTTCCTGAAACAAATGGGTTCAAAGGGTAAAGGGCAGGGCTGGGGCTGCTAAGCGGCCCTGCAGTGGGGCAGTAAGCTCTGCCCCTGCTGTGGGGAAGATAAGCTGAGACTCCAGCAGCCCTTCCACACCTGCTTGTCACTCATTACCAAGGCCCTTCCCTTGGCATCTCTAGGTCTCCATCTTGTGCACTGGACATTTCTATATGACTTCTCAAAGCCACCGGCACCTCAGCATGTCCAGTCCCATCTGCCATCTTACTCTGGGAGCCTAGCCCTGCTGCAGCGTTCTCAGTGGCCAGAGTCACCTAAGCAGAGGTCTGACCAGCTGTGATAGAGCTGCCCTCTTCATCCAGGCTTGTCAATATGGGTCTGTGCAGCACAGAGCCAGCATCCTCAGCTGTTTCCCACAGGAAGGGAACTCTCACACGGTTCCTTGGCTGGTTTTCAGAACAGGGCTTGGACTCTGTCACTATCAAAAACGCTGCCCCCAAACCCCACCACTTCAGGTATGTAATACCTGGGAGTGAACATGACTCAGAGGCCTTGTGCAGCCAGACCACCTCTGCAGCCACACTACACACTGAGCAGGTCACACCCACACCATCTGGCCACTCTGGTTTTCATGACCATGCCATGTTCTTCCTGCAGGGGCTTCTCCACATGTGGGCCTTCTTTCTGGCTAGAACACTCTCAGGCTGCCTCTTTGCCCCACTCAGGCCTCTCCTCACAAATTGCTTCTGCAGTAAAGCGTCACTGGGTACCAGGCAGCCGGGCAGGAAACCTGCCCACTGTCCTTTCACAGAGCTGAGCTCTTCTGCTCCCACACACTGTGCCCATTTGTCACCATGCCCTCTCACTGGTGACCTTCTCTAATGTTATACTTCCTTCCCAGATGTCCCCTTCATGACAGCACAGGCCAAAGTATTTCCATTCCTCACTGCATCCTCTGATCCAGGCATACAGAAATGCTCATTTGAGAGTTTGATAAAAGCTAGGAACAGACAGACAGACAGACACACACACACACCATCCCCCCAAAAAAAACCCAAAGACAAAAAGAAAATGAGTGAAATTCTGCAATAAAATCTGTGCCTTCAGCCACAGATGCTCTAGACACAAGAGAGAATCACAAAAGAGATAGAGGCTCCCAGGCCACACTGTCCTTGGGCATGTTCTATTAGCTTGTACAATGTTCCAAAACTTTAAACCAACATTTAAAAGCCAGGTTAACCCCCAGCACTGTGAGAAAACCAAAAGGACAAACTCCCCAGTTAACTCATCCTCTAAGCTGTTCATGGATGCTTTAATTTCTGGCTTTCTTTGGGACACCAAAAAATAAATGAATGAACAAATAAACAAATAAATACATAACTATCAGAAGCCATGTACCAGTGTGCCCACTTCTTTGTGCACACACAGTTGTTGGGTCACCGAAGTCCTTACTGTAAATCTAAGGCCTACATCACCAGTTTTTCCTCCCTCCCTGCACTGTTTTCCTAATGGACAATTATTTTCTTGTACATTCTCCACTAAAAGCTTAAACATTAAAAATCAAAGATTAGAACATCTCAAAAAGTGTGTGTGCTGGAGGGAGGGGTCAACACATTTCATTGTGGAAGTGGGAGTCCCCATGTTTTCAGTCAGGGCTCTCTGAAGCTCAGGGGCCAATTACTGAAGAATGTGTTGCTCCAAGGGCAATGAGTGGCAGCCACTTCTGTCCTTTCAGAGGGGCTGTGAAGATGCAGGAAAAACCCAGTTCTAGATGAAGGAAGGACAACCACACCAGGACACTGGGTGGCTTCTGCCAGGCCTTAGAGTCAGAAGTCAGAGAGAAGATGAGGGGAACTGCCTGGAGATTCCACCTCCAGGGCACATATACTTACTCATGGTGGTCACTGAAACTCTGGAGAAGCCTCAAAAACTGGATCTTCAAGGTAATGTCCTATAACACACATTAAACCTTTATTAGTCAGGATACTTCTATATAAAACAAGTGTGGACTCTGGTGACATCCCTGTCTTGCTACACTGTTTCTTTTGAGTCCCTGTCCTAAGCACAGCAGTATTTCTTTAGCTGAAAAGTCAGACGTTCATACCCGACCAGTGCCAAGGTAAACGAATGCAGACCTTTATGCCAACAATGTCCTAGCATAGCAGATTCAAAAAAAAAAATCACTCAAGTCCCTTTACATGTGAGGCTAACTTAAAAGCTAAAATGAAAACCTGTAAGAATCAGAAAGACCTGGCCCAGAGAACCTGGGCAGAGATGCATAGGAGCTGAGGGAGGTGTGTGGATGAGAGAGAGGCCAATAAGGCTATGGCTTCAATGTCCTGCAGTAACCAGACAGAGCCAACCTGTGAACCAGAGAGCTGGGCAAGAAGCCTGGCCCACTTAGGTTTGGCTGGTGGGAGCTTATCAGGAGAAATAAGCAATCCTAATCGAGGAGCAGGGCCAGGAAATTAAACATAAATACAGAACGGGCTCCTCCTAATGCACTAGCTTAGGAGTATCCAGGGCAGATGCTGTACAGGTCCTCCCAAACATCCCAAAATGGGGGCATGCTACCCTGAGGGTGTGAAACTCTAAACACAAGCTAATGGCATCACAGGAGCATCTCCAAGGGACCAAAGGAAAATAACTGACAAACCATTAAAGAGATAAATGGCAAAAGGAAAAACAGAAGGTGTAGTGTGTTTACACAGCAAAGACCAAGTGATTTCTGAATAAGTCAGACATGTTATCTAGACATGCAAACTATACTCCTTTTAAATTATTCACTCAGATGGACAGAAGAAAAGCATTCTGACAAGGCCAAAGAACAACAAAGTGGGAGGCAGGCACTGAGGAAATGCAGTGCAGGAAACCAGGGCGCCAAGTTCTGCTGGCTTTACAGACTTCAGGTCTTGGAGCACTTTCCTGCCAAGGGGCTGGGAGGGCTGCTCTGAGGCCAACAGGCACATGACCCTTACCGTCCAAGAACACAGTAGCTCAGAGATTCTGTGACTCAGTCACGATCTCCTAAAAAGCTGAGGGGCAAAGGATGCCTGATTCTCAGTTTAACGTTCTATCTGGGTCCCCTGAGAAACAAAAACTTCCTCTCTGCTCTCATCTTCAATAATGAGACATTCAGGGTCAGCAGCCCTTAAACAGCTAACTCCTAGTGAACATCCTGCTGCTCCCAGGTCTCCTGCTTACCGGGCTACAGTCACAGTTCTGGTTGTGACCATGGAGGACAAGGGCAGAGGCTGAATGCTTCCTCCAAATCAGTTTGTCAAACAAATTATTGAGTCCTGGGATCAACTTGAACTCAGCAATCATCCTGTGGACCTGTGTGAGGAGGGAAGGGAAATAGTGAGGCCATAGTGAGACAGATGTGTGCCCACGATCAGTACGTACAGCCACCCTCAGGATGAAGAAGAACCGAGTGTTGCCACTTAAAGACAGCATCCACGCAGCTTATACCCTGACTGCACAGAAAAACGCTCCTTAAAAATGTTTGTGTGTGGTGTACAAGTGAGTGCGTGCACACGTGTGCTGGTGCCCTCAGAAGCAGGAAGGGCATCAGATCCTCTGGGGATGCAACTCACCATGAGGAGTGTGCCATCCTACCTGGCTTAAAAATTTTTCTTTCTTTTTTTTCTTTCTTTCTTTCTTTTTTTTTTTAAAGACAGGGTTTCTGTGTAGCCCTGGTTGTCCTGAAACTTGCTTTGTAAACTCAGCGATCCACCTGCCTCTGCCTCCCGAATGCTGGGATTAAAGGCATGTACCACCATGTCCAGCTAGAAAATTGTTGATTTTAAGGGTTGGAGACATGACTCAGTGGTTAAAAGTACTGGCTACTCCTCCAGAGGACCCGGCTTTGATTGGACATCTACACAGCTGTTCACAACCTTCTGTAACTCTAGTAGCTGAGGATCTACTACCCTCTTCCTGCATTTAAGGGCACTACACACACAGTGTAGAGACACCCAGTTAGGAAAAACACCCAGACACATTAAAAAAAAAAGAGACATGATGGTCTTTAACTTGTTTTTGTTATTGTATGTGTATGGATGTTTTGTCTGCATATACATCCATGCATTACATGTGTGCCAGTGCCAATTAAGGCCAAAAAAGAGTGTCGGCTCCCCTGGAACTGAATTTATATACAGTTGTGAACTGCCATGTAGGTGCTGGGATTCAAACCTGAGTCTTCTGGAAGAGTAGCTACTCTTAAACACTGAACCATCGGTCCAGTCCCAAGAAAATGTTCTTAAATCACAAGAAAAAACCAATCTCATCAAATGGAGAGAAATTCATATCTCAAGCAATCCTGCTTTTCCAGACAGGCAAAGGAGACAGAGTCTTAGCTGACTCTGGCACCTGTGACTGTGTCAGTTCACAGTAGGTGCTATTTCAGGAGGGTCGAAGATCAAGAGGAAGGATCTACTGGAGGAAGCAGATCACTGGGGACAGATCCTTCAGAGTACCTTGTCCCTGGCCTCTCCCTGTCTTTTTCTCTGCTTTCTGGCTGTCACAACAGGGACTGTTCTGTTGTGTACCACTCTTCTTGCCACAAGATACTTCTAAAACAATGAGTCGAAATAAATCTTCCTCATCCAGACTGCTTTCCATAGTGACATAAAACCCTGATTAAAGAAAACACGCTCAGCTTAATAAGAGATTCTAACAGGAGCTCAAAAGATCAGAGTACCATAGAAAAGCAGACCATAGAGACAGACTGCTCATTAAGCTTGGCATGGTAGCCTTTAAGCCCAGTATTTGGGAGGCAGAGGCAGGTGGATCTCTGTGAGTTCAAGGCCAGCCTGGTCTACAAAGTGAGTCAGGACAGCCAGGGTTACACAGAGAAACACTGTCTTGAAAAACAAAACAACCCAAAAAACCAAACCGACAACAAAAAAAGTCTATTCATGAGGTTTCAATGGGCACAGGATATAGAGGGCATTCCCAATACATTCTGGTAAATAATTTTTAGATTTTGCCCATAGCCTAAAGTTTTATGGGATGCTGAGTTTAAAGGTGACAGGCTAATTAGGAGGAGGAAATTTTATGACAGCATAGCATTTGGGCTGTGGCATAGTTATTGCTGGCTGCTTTTAGCTAATTTTACAGCGAAAACTGGGAGCAAAAAGCATAAAAGAACTTATAAAGCAAAGTGGGTTAGCCAGAAAAAGAAGGAATTGAAAGTTGTGGATAAAGAGGATGTGGTTGGGAAAGAGACCGGTGGCCATTAAAAAGAAGCCAAGCACTATGCACAGGACTAGAAAACACAGAAAAGTGCCTAACAGGCAGCTCCAGGGTTAGAGGGATCCCACCTGCCTCTAAGGTCAGAAGCTCATGGAAGCACTCTCCTGAGAGCAGACAGTGGTCAGGGTGCTTTGCTCATACAGGGCTATCTACAGAAGTACTTCCCAGACACTAAAACCCACTATAGCTGTGGTCCAGGGAGACCCAGCTACTTCCTAACTTAGTAGCTAGCACACCTTATTATTACCACTCACAGGGTATTAGTCTTTTGCTTTGTTTTTATGACAGTGTCTTGCTATATAGCCCAGACTGGCTCTGAACTTGTATCCTCATGCCCTCTCTTCCTGAGTGCTGGGATTATAGATTTACAGCACTATGCTCAGCTCATGTGATGCTGGTTTTTTTGGGCACGCAGCGTGCAAGAGTTATGGAATCATTGAGGCTTTCATTGAGATTTCAAAGGAAGGCCTAGAGGAGGGTGGTGCATGAACCCAAGCTGTAATGGAGACCCCAGGATTTATCTATAACAACTACAGAAGAAAGTTGCACACAACGTCCAGGAGAAATGCCATGAAGGCAGCAATGACAAGGTTACAGGGCAAGGCTCTCAAGTCACTGGAATTCACTTCAAGACACTACACACCCATTCTAAACACAGGGCTACAGGTTTAATGGTTTCTCTGTTGAGTTTCAGCCTCACTTTCATCTAGCCCTTCTTTGTCAGTTATCAGGGCCCCTGACTTTGGTTCCCAGCATCCATGTCAGGTGGCTCACAACTCCAGCTCCAGGGAATCTGGTGTCCTCTTCCGGCCTCCATGGGAACCAGCACATATGTGATACACATACACACACACACACACTTTTTTTTAAAGGCTTATAACAGTGAAAGGCTTGGTGCTCAGTTGCTCTACTGCACCTACATGACAGACCTTTTTTAAAAAAAGATGTTTTAAGTTTTTGAGACTATAATTACATCATTTATCTTTTCCCTTTTCTCCCTTCAAACCCTTCCATGTATACCTTCCTTTTCACTCTTCAAATTCATGGCCTCTTTTTCTTTAATCATTGTTATAGAAATATATGTGTACACACACACACACACTATTTCTGAATACATAAATACAACCTGCCGAGTCTATATAATATTACTTCTATGTACGTTTTCAGGGCTGACCATTTGGTATTAGATAACCAATTGGTGTGCCCTTCACAGAGTCAGTTTTTTTCTCAACATAAGGTTTCTCTGTGTAGTTCCTGTACTGGAACTCACTATGTAGATCAGACTTGTCTCTGCCTCCCGAGCACTGGGATTAAAGGTATAAGCACCACGCCTGGCACACAGCATACATCTTTAATCTTACATTACTAAAATAAAGGTCTTCTCTTGGCCTGCACAGTTGCTATCTAGAACTGCTGCCTGAAGCCCAGAGCAGATGCTCCAGGCTCTAGAATCAGTCTGGTTTCCTTACAAGGAGGCAAATAACCCACAGCCTTTGCTGAGCTAGAGAGTGTGCTGTGCTGAGAAGGCCGGTGGAGGTGCACCTGGATAACCCACAGGTTATACTGCATCTGCTCTCACCCCTCCCGCTCTGAGGCTGGGGAACACCTACCTGGTTTCGCTGACGTCCCATCAGCAGCACACAAAGGACATAGAGCACTTCCAGTTTGTACATGATCTCATGCATAATCTTCATGGACTGGGGCAGCTGGGTCCTGGCTGAGGTATGTGGCAACGCATTCTCCTCTGAGGTGCCTAGAGGGGGGAACACAGTGGAGGCTGGCACAGCCCCCGTAAGATGGGTGAGGCATGGCTCCTGAGGAAACTTGCTCTACCCACAGGCATGTTGTGAAGAAACTGGGATTGAGGAGCCATCAGACCAGACTCAACCCTCATTAGACATTTTAAAAGCTAGGAAACCTCCTTATACCCACAGGAGCAGCTTAGAACCTAGGGAAGGCCTCTGCAGTTCTGTACTCTCCAACATCAAGTACAGCATTCCCACACAGCCACTGAGGCAGCCTCTCCCTGGTACTTCTTGTCAGAAATCAGACAGTCAGATGCCTGGCAGCAAATTGTGGAGAACATTCTTCAGGTCTGCAGTGGCTAAGTGCTGTCTACATCACGAACAGCATAAGGGATTCTCTGACAAGATTTCCCTTTAGGTAATCGCTCTCATTCACTTCATTAATCATGTAACAATAGTCCAGCCCTGGATTCTTAGGAAAAGCTCTGACAATGGACGGTGACGCAAGAAGATGAAGGAAGTGGCTTGGCACAGGAGCTAAGAGCACAGATGCAGAGCCAGGCTGCGGTCTAACCGCAGGCCTGGTCATGTGGCGTTGGGGAAGCCGGATGACTTCTCGGTGCTTCCTAGTCATCCTCTTTTGTGAGACAGCAGTGATGTCAGTAGCAACTCCCCGCTACTGTTATAAGGATGGAAAGAACTGATATACGGAAGATGCTTAGAACAACACCTGCACTAGTAAACAACACGCAAGGATGGTAAATAAAGTAAAAAACCAGTTCCGCTCTGCTAATGCTTGCCTGTTGTAATTTAGAAATTAAAAAAGTTAACTAACACAAACTGTGCCTATTAATATTACAAATTAATAGGACAAATTATATGAAGTTTTGATAAGACAGACACATACTATTAATAGGACAAATTATATGAAGTTTTGATAAGACAGACACATACATGTACATTGCTTAACAAATGATTTAATAAGTTAAATATTATCTTCTCAAACATCCAAAATTCTTTAAGTTTTTTGGGATATAGGGTAATATAGTATATACTTGTTTTCTATAATCACAGGGCAATAGCCCACTGGAACTTTCTGTTTTTATTTTTATTTATTTGTTTTATTGATATAGGGTTTCTCTGTGTAGCCCTGGCTATCCTGAAACTCACTCTCTAGATCAGGTTATCCGCCAACACAGAGATCGGCCTGCCTCTGCCTCCCAAGTGCTGGGATTAAAGGCGTGTGCACCAATGCCCAGCTTTTGTTTTTATTTTAATTAAATTAAATTAATTAATTAATTTGAGGGAAGGTCTCATTCTGTAGGCCTGGAACTTGTTATGTGGCTCAAGATAGCCTTGAACTCAGACATCCACTTGCCACTGCTTTCCGTGAGATGCCGTCATACTCAGCAGACGGGGACTCCTCATTGCCATCTAACTGTAAGTTAGGCACTTGTGCTCTCTTTTTGGGTCAGTCTGTGTGCGCTGCCTGGAAACCAAAGTGTCAGCAGGCAAAGCTAAAGGAAAAATTATCACTAAAAGCAATTCTAAGTGAGAAAATGGAATCCATTTAGTATACTTTTCTCTACACAGGAGAAAAGCATGATCCACTCCATCCCCACTGTGATACCCTCACCAATGGCCAGAACACTGGTCTGAGGAGACTGGGTGGCAGCACACAGACTCTTGCTTTGGTAAGGCACTTGAGCCTTTTTTTGTTGGTTTTCTTTTTTTTCTTTTTTTTTTCCCCCTAAGACAGGGTTTCTCTGCGTAACAGTCCTGGCTGTCCTGGCTCTGTGGACTGGGCTGGCCTTGAATTCACAGTGATCCACCTGCCTGACTGGAGTGTTGGGATTAAAGGCCTGAGCCATCACCGCCAGCCCAGCAGAGCCTTGAACATTCTTATTTGACCTGGCTCTGGAGAGCTCTGGAGAGGCCTGAAGGAGGACATGGATATAGGAGGAGGAGGTCCAGACTGGTACACAAGCAGTGCCAGAAGTAATGAGTATCCATGTGGGAGAGGGCAGTTCATATAAGTACACACAGAGAGAAGGTGGGGTAGGGGTGGGGAGTGAGGAAAGAATATGAGTATGAATTGTTACCTTAGAGTTTTGATTTGTATTTTTTCATGGCTAAAGTTGTTGGGCAGCTTTTCATGTGAGTTCAGCCATTTTTTCCTGTTTGGAGAAATGTCTATTTAGATCCCTGTCTGTATTTTGGAATGAGTTGTCTTTATTCCTCCTCTATGGGTGTTCTTTATATGCTTTGTTTTTAAATTCATGTGCATGTTCATGTCTGTGTGAGGCCAGGAGAGGGTTCTGGATCCCTGGGAATCAAATTCAAGTCCTCTAAAAGAACAATAAACAGCCAGGCGGTGGTGGCACATACCTTTAAGCCCAGCACTCAGGAGGCAGAAGCAGGTGGATCTCTGTGAGTTTGCGGCCAGCCTGGTCTACAGAGCAAGTTCTAGGACAAGCGCTAAAGCTACAGAGAAACCCTGTATCAAAAATCCAAAAAAACAAAAAACAAAAAAAAAGAAGCGGTGTTTTTAATTGCTAGACTATTTCTTCAGCCCCCATGTCCTTTTTATCATTTAATTAACTCTTTTGGTCAGTACTCAGCACTGAACACAGGGTCGCACATGTGCCAGATAAATCACATCCCTTGACTTCTCTATACATTCTATATTCAAGTCCCTTATTACACATGTGGTTTGCAGAACCGTTCCGTTCTGTGGGTTTGCCTTTTTTGCTTCTTAGTGATGTTTTTAAGACTTTCATGAAGTCTACTTTGTCTATGACTAATCTCCTCACTGCTCAGATGGCACATCTGTTGAAACCATGTGAAAACTCGTCAGGAAGACCTTCCCTTCCGTGTGCTATGCACTTCATATGCTTCCCAAAGGCACCCTGCATACCTACCTAAAGACTAACAATGAGATCAGAGACATGAAAATTGTCTTCAGCGTCCCTTAGGGAAACCTATACAGGCAACAGGCCACATACACTCCCAAGGAGGCTGCTAAATTGGATGTAGAAGTTTCTTTGGGAGGGGGGAATCTTTACATCTATATACATAAAATATTAACTGTAACTTTCTTTTCTTGTGATCTCTTTGGTTTAGGTATAATGGTAAGACACTTTTCAAAGAATAAGTTGAGAAGTATTTGCTTTATGGAAAAGCTTAAATGTTGGTAGAATTCACCAGTGAAGCATGTGATACAGGGTTCTTAATCTGAGCTGCTTTTGCTTTCCTAATTCAATCTATTTATTTATTATACAAATTCAGATTTTTTAATTTTTCTTTTTATGAAGTGAAGTGGAACTTATTCAAGTTTTAATACAGTCCTGGTGTAGGACCACCTCAAGGAAAATTCTACTGTAAGCAACTCTTGAGTCTCCACAAAAGGGAGACCAACAACGTCTCCAAGGGGTCCAGAAAAAACCTTACCACTCAGGGGCCCCAAAGAAAGTACCTTGATTGTGTTCAGACTCCTCACTGGCCACTCTCATCAGGGCATCCAGCACCAGCGCATTGTCTAGCCACGTGTACCACTCCTCCAGCTCCTGAAGGAAGCTAGCTGTGCCCGTGGACTCTGACACTTTTCGAGTTGCCAGTTTGCAAAGCCGTTCCACGAAGCCAGGGATGCTAAGGAGAGCAGCTGCAAGGATAGAAAGGGAAGGAACTTACAGAACAGCTCTGCAGCCCTGAACTATGACAGGGACCGCTTGCTCCTTTGATTGCTGTTTCCTTCTGTTGGGACAGAGTCTCCGGGGCCCAGGCTGGCCTTGAACTCCCAATCCTCTGGCTTCTACCTCCCACGTGCTAGGATTATAGATATGTGCTACCCCATCCAATCAGAAAAGACTCTACTGTGATAGCAGCTAGAGCCATCCTTTCAAAAACAAAATACCAAGGGGCTGGAGAGAGCTCAGAGGCTTAAAGAGACTGCTCTTCCAAAGGGTCTGGGTTCAATTCCCAACACCACACAGTAGCTCTCAACCATCTCTACCAGTTCCAGGGGATATGATGGCCTCTTTGAGCACCAGGCACATTTATGGTACACAGACATACATGCAAGCAAAACACCCATATACATAAAATAATAAAAAATAAGTAGCCAGGCATGTTGGCACACAACTTTAATCCCAGCACTCAAGAGGTAGAGGCAGGTGGATCTCTGTAAGTTCGAGACCAGTCTGGCCTACAAAGCAAGTTCCAGGACAGCTAGGGCTGTCTCAAAAACAAATAAACAATGAAAATGAAATGTCAAGCCAAAATAAAATAGCAACAAACTTTAGAAACAAGTTCAATTTTAGATGTGCAAGAAACCTGGCTCTAAGTAGGGATATAAATCAAAATATCTTTATGCTTTTAGTGAGTTTATGAGTTAAATTTTTGGTAATTTTTTTCATTACAAAAATACCCAGTCATATACACAAAAATATCTGTATTAAAGGGATGGAGAGTCAGCTCAATCAGAAAGTGTTTGTCACACAAGCATGAGGACCTGAGGTCCACCCCCGCACCATCTAAGAAGTTGGCCTTTAGAGCCAGTCTAGCCTAACCAGCAAGCCAATGTCTCACCCATTCCTCCCTGCAGACTACCGGAATCTGATGGAGGTGTTTTCTCAACTGAGGTTCCTCTTCCCATTTGACCCTAGCTGCATGAAGTTTACAAAAAACTAACAGGACAAGGTCCCCAGTGAAGAATCTTGCCTCAAAATTCAAGGTGAACAAGCCCTAAGGAAGAATAGCCAAAGATAGTGTCTGGCATATGCGTACATATGCACACACACACACACAAATCTGTATATATTCAATGACATTCTTTTTGTAATGGTACAAATATGGAGATCACTAAATGTCTATCATCAACAAACTGATCATATATGCTAGTTCCATAGAGAACACAACAGACTCTTAAAATAATGACACATATTTTTATATAATTCTCAAAAAAACTTGTTAAGGAGAAAAATACAAATTATTAAACAATATTGATTTAAGCTCATTTTCCCCCCAAAATTTAAAGAACAGAAGCAGGGCTGGGGTGCAGCTGGGTGGTGAGCACATCCAGGTTGCATTAGGTCCTGTGTTTAATCCTTAGCACCAGGAAAGAAGAATGGAAGCATATACTCCGAGTTTCACAGTGGCTGCTTATGAACAAGACAGGATAGAAACAACACTTCAAAGACTGGGTGTGGTGCGCCAGTTCTGCCAGCAGAGATGACGACCACAACAGAATTCTTC
>LOJH01026389.1:0-18418 GCA_001685095.1 Ellobius talpinus
TCACTTGGTCTCCGGGTCGCCGCCGCTCTCTTGCTCCCTCGCTGGGCGCAGGCTCGTTCGGTACTCCGCCTCTGGGAACCACGAAGCCGAGCCACCTCGGAAACTTGCGGGAGCCATCGAGTCACGCGTGGGTTCCCGCAGCTGAGCGGTAGCGGGGCTCACCCGCCTCTGCCCTTCCCTCCCTCGGTGGGGATGCGTGGAGGTCTGGCGTGTCGGCCGGCGCCCCCGACCCCGAGCGCTGCCCCTGTCCCTCTCACGTCGGGCCCCCGGGTCCGCGCGACTCAGCTTGTCTCCTCCGCCCGTAGGACCTGCTAGAAGTGGCTGAAGATGAATCCCCAGCAGCAGCGCATGGCCGCGATAGGGACCGACAAGGAGCTGAGCGACCTGCTGGACTTCAGTGCGGTAGGAGAGCTTTCCTCCGCATCTTGGGGTTCTGCTGCGGTTTCCTAAGATAGCGAGCTAGGGAGGAAAGGGGGAAAGCGACATGGCAGCGGCCAACTCCATCTGCTTTTTAGCGATACTCGGAGGGCTGGAGTCCAGCTCCCCCAAGTTGGACACCTGAACTTTGATGTAATGTCTAGACTTGCAGATTTCAAACTTTAATGCCAGAGGGGTCATTGGACTTAACCAGTTAAGAGAACAGTGCAATCATGAGCTTTGGTTGAGCCTAGCCTTGATTATTAGGGATTTTAGACTTTGACAGATTTCTTTCCCCCTGAAACTCTTCTCAGTATCTTCCCTCCCCAAGACTTCGTGTGGCTTGTGGTACCTGAAAATGTGTCAGCTTCAGAGAAGTCGACCTAGCGCTAGAATTCCAGGCCTTCTGAGCTGAGTACTTTATGCGTATGCAGTGTGCCTACATAACGTGGAAAATGATTTAAAAGTAAAAGATGAAACCACAGAGCCCATTGCCCTTATTTGTTGCTAATGGTTTGAATTTCAACGTTAACTGTGCCTCGAAGGCGGGACCAATACCTGCTATATTAGAACTGATATTTATTATCTTTCCGGTGTGTGGTAATTTCACCGGACGCGATTCTGATTACAAGTGCTATAAGTAATGTTAATGCATTGGGAATCACTTAGGGCCAAAGTGAAGATCATGGGTAAAAATTTACTGTTTAGACTTAATTATCTTGGAATCTTGCCTGTGGCTGGGTTTTGATAGCAAATGTCACCAGTTTTCCCAAGCAGTATTAGTAAGTAATATCACTTGTTATTGCCATGCTTGGTCTGAATGTATCTTCCATTTTTATTTCAAACTCTATGAAAATTAAGAAACTAATTGATGACACTTGGTGAACTTTTCTTTGCAAGGAGTCTAGAAGAATTTCAGGATTAACAGATGCATTTGGCTTATTTTGCAGATGTTTTCCCCACCTGTTAATAGTGGGAAAACAAGACCGACGACCCTGGGAAGCAGTCAGTTCAGCGGGTCAGGTAAGACGACGCTGAAAATCAGAAATATATGTTTTAGTGCTCTGGCACATTTTAATAGAAAGCATAAAGCATTTTAGTGCCCGTCACACATTCTGTACTGTGTCTGGTTAAAATTATAAACTGAAAAAAGTCTCAAACTTGGAGCCTTGTCTTAAAGATTCCTTGATATGTTTTAAAGAATTTCAACATAGATTTCAAGTTTCTCTCTTTTTGTGACTGTCAAGATTGAAAATTGTCTTGAACATGGTTGATTGGGTCATGATTGTGTTTAGAAAAATGCCTGAAGAAGATGCTCTGTGGTTTATGGGTGTTCCTTTTATATGCAGACATTTAATATATTTTCAGCTCATTAGCATTATTAAATCCCGGCTTCTAAAATGGATAAAAGTATTACTGATATATGTGCATAAAAGGTAGAATTGAGGCAAATATTAATTAGTAAGTTGTATTTAAAAATGGCTCTTACATTGGAAATCTTTAGAAAATCAGTAGTTTTGTGGACATTAATTTAAAATGTTACTTTCATGTTAGAAATAAATACTTAGATTTATTCTAAATGATATATGTTCAGTGACTGAATTTTTGTTTTGTAATCATATTAGGATTTTTTTAAAAGTTAGATTCCTAAGCCAATACTACTAATGTTAAATTTGTTTGCTTTCGGTATACTATTTTGTTATATTATTAAGCTTAGAATTTAGAAATGAATATTCCAGAGCAGGGTATATTCTAGTTCATAGAAGCTGTAACTTCTGTTTCACTTAAATTTATTTTTCGGTGTCCAAAGAGCTGGGGAGAAAAGCAATGAGAGCATCATCCTGAGAAAACTGGCTGTTAGGTTTCTGGGCAGAAGCTCAATCAGTGCTTTTTGCTTACCCTAATAAAATCATAACTGGTTTCCAAATGCTGTGAGAGCAGAACACCTGGAAATGCGGTTAATTTTATAACCAGGTTTAATGTTTTATTGTATTTCTACTTTATATTTAAAAAACATTTGTTTAAAATCACACATTAGGTTGGCTGACATTACACCATGTGGGAAAACTATAGGATGCTTGTCATTTAACGTATTGAATAGGAAAGAAAGCATTTTTGGATTTCATATAACCTAAAGAATAGTATTCTTGATTATAAAGATATGAAATGTTAGCCAACTTCCAACCCTTCTCCCACCTCTTTTCTTTCGCTAGTAAGCACTGGAGCATTTTCTGCTTTTTGGACTAGAAGTAGAAAATTATTTGTAGAGAAGTAGCGGTGTTGCAGCCCTCTGCTAATATTTAGAGGACATCTTAATTTTTATAGCTAAGAGTTCAATGTTAAGAACTTTCAGATTTACTTTTTGTAAGACAGGGTAGGTGCTTGGTATGCCCTCCTGTGGGTCCTGATTGCTGTTTCATACTGTTAGCGTCAGTTCAGGTTTTGGAAAATGTTTAACTGGGCATTGATTAGGATAGAAACATTAGAAACTTGTTATGAGAGTGCAGTTATACTTAAGAATTGAGAATGGCTTCTGATTTGAAAATGTCTGGTGGATTGCAAGCATGGCACTGGCATTTGCCACCACTCTTCAAGGTGTCACACAAATATTTGTGATAGAAGACACACTCATTTCTGTGGATTAAGATGTTATTTGGGAATTTCTATATTCTGTGGACATAGCAATATTTAGCTGTGAGGTTTATTTTAAGAGAATTGTAATAAAAGATATGCCCTTGAGTAATTAGTGAGAAGATCTAAATTTTGAAATGAGAAAATTGTGTGAGGTTATTTTACAAGATATCTGGTGGATACAGTTTCTCTATAGCCTTTCTTATCTCAAAGTGAATGTTTAAAAGAAATTGGCACAGTAATATTCTGTGTATGTACTATACATGTATCTTATTGACATTTGATTAACCTATGCTGATTTCAAAGGATATTTGTGACATACTATAGTTTCTATTGATGTGCAACACATAGGACGTGAAGATCTCATGGTCCTTTTGAAGAGCTGCTTGTAAAGACTAGAGGTTTTTGTCTTTGGAGTAACATTTGTGACACCTTTTGCTTTATGAGAGCTGCAGTTTATAATGTGCAGTATTACATCCTCTTTATTCATCCCTTTAAAGAATGACTTAATTTTGTAATTGATTATTTTTGAGATACCATTTAAATTTGTACAATACTTTTATGTCTTCTTTTTACCTGAAGTACCCAATATATTCTATAGAATGAGATGTTGCTTTTAACTTGTTTCTGAAGCAAAACAAATAACGTGCATAGTAGCTGGCACTAGAAAGTCATTATAGAGAAGATGAACGTGTATTTATTACTTGAATCTGTACAGTGTTGTTTCTTCCTCAAGATATTTCCTTTACATTATAGTTTGACTGTAAATTAGTCCACTTGGTGTGATAGACTGTGAGATGTTCCATAGTGACCTTGTGATAAGTGTTTCTTTGGAAATGAAGGGTGGAGTACACCAGCTTCAAATATAGTTATAGGAAACAATATATGCATCTGAGTATATTGGCTCATACTTGTAATCTCAGCTCAGAGGCAAAGGCAGGAGGAATAGGAATTCAAGGTCACAATTGGATACATAGTTAAAAGCCAGTGTGAGCTACATGAGACTGTGGAAACAAACCAATACCATAAACAAAAGGGAACCTATCCACACACAGATCCAGTGTTGCTTTCTCCATTTTCCTCCAGTGGTAATGTCTTCCTTAAGTGTAGCATGGTGTCACAAATAGGGTAATGATAGTGGTAAGGTAAAGACAGCCTTATGCTGCCCTTTTATAATTGCATACACTTTCCTACTAATTAAAAAAATCCATAGCATTATTAAGTATTTACTCTCTCCATTATGTATGCTAAGATTATTATGTGTGGACCCATCATATAACTTTTCAAATTGCTATAATGAAATTTGAATACATCTAGTGAAAAAGAAATGAAGACAGAAAACCAAGATTTTATTAATGTATTTTAAAAGTGAATTATAGTAAAAACAGAAATGGTGATTTTTTTTAAAATAAAATGAAGACTGAGTTGGCCTATCTCTCAAGGTATTTTCAGGTTATGAGAGGAGTGTGGCCCTCAGTGTATACCAGTTAGAGTTGAGATTTAGGATAATTGCATTTTATTAATATGTATATGATAAGATTCAACATTTTAGATATTGCTTTACTGATGAATAGTAATGACAGTAAGCAATTGTATGGGGACACGTAATATTTTAAGTTAAAATGGTTTATTAAGGTAAAAGATAAGTAGCAAAGAGGTCTTTTTGGAAAACCTTGTAAGTACAAACATGGAAGACAGAAAATTGAAACACAGGATTGTAGCTTCATCAGACCACAGTGCTTGAGACTTGCTGCACTTAGTGAAATGTGCTTATAATCGATCATTATTGTCGTTTCATCAACAGCTTAAATATAAATTTATATTTCTTTCTTTAAACTATCTTTTGGTATATTGTCTTCCCTGAGTTTCACAATGGCTTTTTGGATAGGAAAATAAAAACATTCAGCTTTAATTATAATCACAGTTGTTTCTACATTTTGATTTATCAGAATCATAGAGCATACACAATTACTAAAGCCAGATAGTCTTTTCTGTCCTTAAACAGTTGGTAACCATTCTTGAAAATATAATGCCTGCTTTATATTGTTGAAGACTTGGGCATCTTGTTACAAGAGAGTGCTTGTAGATAGAGGTGCTTATTAGGATGCTGTTAGGTGGGAACTGAGGAAGGAAAGAAAATCCTGTTTAGTGCATAAGCTACCTTAAAACAAAACCAAACCAAGAAAAAGAAAAAAGAACCAAAAACTGAAAAAAACCAACAAAATACCGAACAGTTCAAGATTGCTTTTTGGTGTCACCTGAATGTTTACTTTTAGTTGGGAATGTTGAAATTACGGATCTAAAGTGTTTAAGGAATAAAGTGAAAAAACCAACATATCACCACAGAAGACTAGAGATTGGTATCCTGCTTTGTTAAATAGTTGAGCCATATGATTGTCAGTTAGATAACCATTTATTAATTACTACTTTATGCATCCTGGTCTTGTGGTACTAGCATTTGGGAAGATGGGAAATAGAGAAGGTCATAGACTAGAAGTGGAGACATTTCATTGTTTATGTATAAAGATAAAATATAAAACTGGATGGTAAACTTCTGTATGTACAGAATATCAAGAACTGTATATTAATGTAATTTATGTTGAGTCCATAAGAGGGTTGTGCTATAGAGTGAGGGAACTAGCTTAACTTAAAAGGTTTGATTTAGTGTTCACTTGTGAAGGCAATATGCAGGATTGATTATTCATGGAGGAGAAGAATTCAACTTCCAGAAGTTGCGATAGTATAAAATAGTAATTTGATGTAACTGAAGAGTCTGTACAGTTTGAGAAAAGAGAAGTTGGCTTTAACCAGTTGCCATTCCAGAATTCACGTTTGCAAACTTATCTAGAGCTGCATTGTTCGGGTCACATTCAGATATTATCACTTACTAGCTTACTATAGGCTACTGCTCTTAATCTGTTCGGTAATAGCTACTTGTAAGTTTGTTTTAGGATCAGAGGAGCTAATAAATGGGAAACCCCAAGAACAGCACTTGGTATGCAGTAAGTTGTGGCGAAATGAATAGTTCCTGGGAAGACATTGGAATAAGGAAGGTATTTATTTAGGAAGTTGTACTAATCTAGAGATGAGATACTAAGGTTTGGATTTAGTCACAGTGTGTATGGGAAGTTAGAAGGAAAGAAATTAGTAGGAGTAAAAGATTCACAGAATCTGAAGAGTCAGAATTCTTTGGCTAAGAGAGATGACAACTCAGGGTTACAGTTCTGGCACGATTAGAGGGTGGTGGTTCTGAAATAATGAAAGTGAATTGTTTTGAGTCTTAAATTGAACACAACCTACTTGGAGTAGTTAGCAGTGGAACAGTTACCTAGAATGATAAATCATTGCATTTGATTCCTTGTGTTGTGAAAAACCAAACCAAATAAAATACAAGGAGCATCCCCTACATATTCCCCCTCCCCAGTAACAGAAGACATGGAAATTTAAAGGACTGGAAACCCTTGTGGCTAATTTGGAGATTTTTGAGGGGAAAATGCTGGGAAATGAGTTAAAGTGTTGTTTTAGAACAAAACAAAAGCAAATAACTCACCCTTACATCTGCCTATAAAATTAATGTATAGTTGTCAATGGTCAAAATTGGAGAATAGGAAAAAAAATTCACCCTTATTTCACTGTCCAGAGAAAACTGTTAGGTTTTTGACTTATTTCTTTTAGTCTTTTTTTCCCCACCTAGAAGTGCTGTATTTGTATTCCAAGGTGAAATCTTAATGGTAGTTCTACTTTATATCACCCCCTAAAAATTTCACTACATATTCTTTCATGAGCATTTTCTCTTGTTTATCCTCTGCCAACCTGGTTTAAAAATATTTGCATCTCTTGCATGGAGTAGATACAGCAGTACTTCAGTTTTCTGATTGTTGAATATAGGGGTTTTGTTAATTTTCCTTTTGATATAATGTGGTAATTGACACTTCTTTGTACCTATGTGTATTTACCCATCTATATTTTTTTCTTTGATATAGGATACAGATTTTTTTCCCATACCCTGTAAGTTATAATTAAGGAGTTAATGAATTCTTTAGGGAAATGAACTCAGTGAGATAAATGATGAGGCTAAGAATTGATGTTAATGGTGGATTTAGGTGCATATAATCTGACTTTGGTTGATTATTTAAGGTACAGTGCTTATAAAGCATGAATGGAGTGAGTGGTGGTGACATTTCACTGCACTGGTATTGTATATAAAGGGTTTATGCATTTACTGGGGAGAATTACCTGCTGTCTTTGACTTGTGCTTATTGAGACGAGAGGAACCAATTGAATTAGTGAGAAAGTCCTTGAATTCTGGCTTTTCAGGAAAGAGGCAGAGTTCTGTAGTGGGTGGAGTTGGCCTTCAGAGCTGTGCTGTTGGCCTCGAATCAGTGCTTTCAGTTTACTAGCAATGTGGCCCTAAGCACATCATTCAAATCCCCTGAGCACACTTTTTTTATTTGTGTAAAGTAGATTATACCTATTTTCAGAGTCATAGTGAGGATCAGATAAAGTTGTTTATTGTGTATTTTGCATACCATAAAGCTAACTCAAATGGTTACAATTACTAATGTGGCGTCTACCCTCCCCCACTTTTCAACAGAATCTCACTGTGCTGTCCTAGAACTCACTGTGGAGTCCATAGCAGACTTGAATTTATGGTAATCCTCCTGCCTCAGCCTCCAAAATAATGGGATTACAGGCATGAACTACTATATTCACGATGCAGTTTCTTCTTAACTGGAATTTATGGGTATATTAACAGTAATAATTATATTCAGTATTATAGGCAGTGTTTATTAATTTTTATGATAGGCATTGTCCTAAGTAGTTTACAGTATTATCTTTGTTGTGGTGGAGTTGAATAAATGCTTCATTAGGGCAACATATCAAGCTGCTCTTTGATGTGATAAAGTTATATGTGCTTTTATATGTTACATGTATAAGATGTAAAAAAAATTCAAGAATAGCTTTGAAAGATCATCTGGTTACTAAGGAACTAAACTGCTGTATACTTTTCTCCTCCTCCTCCTCCTCCTCCTCCTCCTTCTCCTTTTTTTCTTAGATTATTTCTTCTTAATGTTATTTTGTAGACCTCCAGGTACTGTAGGGTACAGAATAGTGGAATGAGTGTACTTTTTGCAGACCTTCTATGCTTAGGTATTATCATTCCTTTGATGTAGGTAATGTTTTCTCCATATTTTCTCTACCTGCTTGAAATTCTTAAAGGAATAAAAATGACATAACCTGAGAGAATAACTGGGAGACAGGCTTGGAGGAACTGCAGAAGGTGTTGGATTAGAACAGTGGTTTTCAACATATGGCTTGTGACCTCTTTGGGGGTTGAATGACCCTTTCATGGGGTCACCTAAGACCATCATAAAATACAGATATTCACATTACAGTTAATAACTAGAAAAATTACAGTTATGAAGTAGCAATGAAAATAATTTTATGGTTGGGGTCACCACAGTGTTTGGAACTGTATTAAAGGGTCGAGGAACTGTATTAAAAGGTCGCAACGTTAGGAAGGTTGAGAACCACTGGGTTGAACTTCTCCACTTTTCTCAATGGTAGAGAAAGGATGCACTGCAAATTACCAGAAGCAGTCTTAACTAGATTTCTTGTATTTCACTTCCTAATGCCTAGCACAAACATGCTTGTTGTAAAACTGAGGCTCTGAAGGTTACCATGCTTAGCACATGGCCCTGCTTGTGTATAGGCATTTGCCTGTGTGAGCCTGCCTGGTGACCATGGAGGCCAGAAAAGGATGTTGGATCCCTTGGAACTAAAGTTACAGATGGTTGTAAGCCATTGTGTGAGTGCTGAGAGTTAAGTCCTCTGCAAAAACGGCTGGTGCTTTTGACCACTGAGCTGTTCCTCTAGCCCCCATCCTATAATTTTTAAATATACATTTTAAATGGGAAAAAATTCTATTTTTATAAAAATACCTTAATTTCTGTTCTATGTTTAAAATGTGCTCTCATGTGTTGCAGTTTAAAATTGTGGTCTTAGAGTGGCCATGATGAGTCATTTAAGCTTTTCGAGGCTGCTTGGGGACGTAAAGATCACACAGAAATGAAAACAGATTAAGGATTGGTGACTAGTCTTCATTCTAGCCAATCATGAGTCAGAGATGGAATCTTTAGAGTAATATAATAAAACAATCTGAGATACCTTATAGGATAACAGGATAGACTTGCTTTTTTTTTAAACTTTGCTACCACATCTCAAAATACTTTTTGTTTGTTAATAGACATGGTAGTTTATACCTATAATTATAGAGTGTATAAGGCTAAAGCTGGAGGATTGTGAATTTGAGGTTGGCCTGGGTTTTTAGCGAAATCCAGGTCAGCCTAGTCTAAAGAATGCCAAACCAAAAGAATCAAAAGGTAAAGTTTGTCCAAGATGTCATTTTGTCTACTCCTTTGGGGTTAAGAGAGCATCTAGTTTGGGACTGGAAGGTTTTCAGAATTGTAATAATTAGATGGATGAAGCATCCTTCTTGGAACCAGGTGGAAGTCCTGGTTTGACTGTGTCTTTGCTTCTGGTGACCTAGTGTGAGCTGGATCACTTCAAATTAGTGGCTGTAGCACCATTTCATTGGTGACAGAGTATAGGTTGGACATAATGTGACTGACTTTTCACTCTAAACAGTTGTGAGTATTTGTGAGCATGGCAGGATTTGTGTTCGGAGCTACCACTCTTTAGTTCTGGAGACATACCTTGTTTTGAAGTTTTTGGAAACAGATGAAGTTTGCTTGTGCCATTGGACAGGAGAAAACACTAACCTCACTTTGAAGTTACGGTAGAAACATGGTGTGGCCATATTTAGGTTCTGCCTTGACCATTGTGGAGCTGGCTTGACATTTCTGAGTTCTTCTGATTTTTAAGTTTCTCTGAGGCTTTATTTGGAAGCTCTACCAAGTGAAGCTGCTGTTATCTGGTCAGAGGCTCATGTACTTTCTGGTTGCTGTTGTCATCTCAGGTTTTTGTAAACTGTCCCCCACCACACACACACAGGGTTTCGCTGTCGTTTTGGAGCCTGTCTTGGAACTAGCTCTCGTAGACCAGACCGGCCTCGATCTCACAGAGATACGCCTGCCTCTGCCTCCTGAGCGCTGGGATTAAAGGTGTGCGTCACCACTTCCTGGCTTTTGTAAACTGTTTTGCACTGTTGGTTCCAGTATGGAATAAAACTAAAGAGAAGGGTTTTCTTTCTTTTTTGTCTTTTTTCTTCCTGTATTGACTCTTGGGACTGTCAAGATAGGTCTATGGTAATGGCACTTACTGCCAAGCCTGACGACCTGAGTTTGATCCCTGCAACTCACTTGGTGGGAGGAGAGAACTGACTCTCACAAGCTATTTTCTGACCTCTACATGTGCTTTGTGACATATTTGCATGTCCCACCCCCATAAAGAGGACAAAAAAGCTACCTCTTATGTCAAATCTCTTGGTGAGAACATAGAACAGCTCGGATGGATTAAAACTTTCCAATTAGGCTCGTTTCTGGAGGGATTTCAAGACTCTCCAGGTGTCCTTAGTGTCTCTTACCTGAGTGTCAGCTGTCTATTTCTAGTCCAGGTTAAGTATGTTTTGTTTGCTGTAACTCCCATTTTTGGGCTGTGCATAGTCACTCAGTTGTAATTTTGAAACCCAGAAAAGTCTAAAATTTTTACCTACAAATTTAGTAGATAACTATTTTGCTGGTAACATGTGGTTTAATATTAAGGGAGGACATTGATGCTGTTTATGTTCCCAGTTTTTGTATGTTTATCAGTCGTTGGAGCAATTTATAACATAGTTTATATACTATATTTTTTTCTAAAATTGGAAAACCCCCACCTACCTAAACTTTTTTCCCTTCTCAAAAAATTTCTTTATATTAAAGTGTAGACTGGAAACTTGAAATACAGGAAAAAAATGTGATAAGTTAGTTCAGTAACAGGTTCTTGGGCTAGAGGATTTTCAAGCTGAGTTTTGTTCTTTGAGCGTCTTTAATAGATTGATTAGGGACTTAGATTCTACTTTAAGGATAAACTAGCTGTCTTGTCTTTGGGCCAAGGAATACTCACTTTTGTTCAGTTAAATCATGCAGGGAAGTATTCAAGGTACTCTTGGTGTGATACTTATATAACCAGCATTAGATGATCCTTTCAAAAGGAGACCTCATTCTTTACCATTCTCTTTCTGAATTTTGTCAGTTGTCTGGTAGCGGATAGGGAAGAAAATCCTCCCAACTTTACAAAGAAAATGTGGAACGATGATACTTACAGGTTATAGACAAAAATCGTTCTTTGACTTTTTTATTTTTGGAAAAGTTTTTAGATGAGTGGCATAATTGTTATTCCTATGATACACTCATGGCAGTATTTTTTATGTTTTAAAATAATGATTTTAATGAGTGAAATCTTTAGAGCCTATGATTGGTTCTGTGCCACTACTATTAATACAGTTATGGAAGTAACAAAACTTCCATAGTATAGTGAATTGGGCTTTTGTAGAGTCTGCTCCAACTTTTCCATCTACTTTGCAAATGTGTGTGTTTCACTGCTACTAGTGTTAACTGTCTGAAGAACCATGATACAGTATTGGATAATTAGCTTAGCTGGTAACTGTATGGTAAGAACACAAAGCAGGCTCTGTAACTAAGGTTTCTCTTGCTTTCATATTTACTTAGCTTCTCTTTTCTAGCCTACAAGCAGTGCTGTAGTGAGCAGACTCCATTTACATCAATATTGTTAAACTCTGGAGACTCACTCAATAAGTTGTAATAGCAGTTGGTTCTGCCCAGTGACTGCCGGAAAGGGCAGTCTCAATCATTATAAAATTACTTCATAAATATTTGCTCATATGCTGTTTACTTCATGATTCTTATAAGAGCTTGGTAACTGTTCATTTCACAAAGGAAACAGAAATCAAGAGGGATGCATGTTTGGTGTGGTTTCTGACTGTCCCTCTAGCAGCAAGCTGATGAACTAGCGGTAGTTGCACCTGCACTGATACCAATCTGCACTAGGCATAGTTTGTCTAAAGGAGGAACTTACTGTCTCTAGAAATCGTTAGAATTTGTTGTTAAAACAAGGAGTCTAATCTAGGGTAAGGTTTATATTCTCCAAAGTAAAGTGCTTCAAGACTTGTTTTTATTAAAAAGAAAACAGTATAGTTATGAATTTACATAAAACAAGTAAGCATTTAGAAAAGTATTGAAGATGTTAATTGTAAACAGCTACAGTCTGAATCATCTCTGATGGGACTTTGTGTCTTACTGTTTAGTTGTCTTTGTGTTTTTGGAAGAATAGGAAATTTTATAGTCGTTATGTATTGGGATATTCACACCTATTTTCAGTTGTGATGATAGAAGAGATTACATCTCCCATTGGCTTTTCTGATGGTTTGGTTGTAAATGTCAATGAAAAGCACAGGCAAGTGACGTACAAAACTAAAAACTATTGGAATTTGCATGAGGGCTCTTAAATTCACCATAACCTACTTTAGAGCAAACTGCCTTTATCTGTTTATTTGCTGTGATTGGTTGTTATTGTTATTTGATCTATAAAGTCCTTGAAAATGTGTTTTACCCTTGTGATTCAGCAAAATACCTCCTTTTAAAGTTCATAAACTCTTGATTTAGGTTTGGTCTTATGTGATAATTTGGAAAGAGATTAAATACCCCAGTATTTTATTTTTTTCCTTATAATAGTCTGCCTGGTAAAAGAAATCATTAAGATTTTATAAAGATTAACTAAGACTTGAAGTATGCACCGTTTAGTAGAATACTGTTTAGTAGAATGTTTTACCTGTCCTCTCATTTCTTCCGCAAAACTCGTAGCCTATTCAGGACTCCACATTTAAGTATCAACGATAAGCAGGAAGTGGCCAAGTGGTAAAGCCATTGAGGTTTTAACATGAGTACAGCTGGCTCTGCAGAACCTGGTTCTAAGCAACGAGAAGTGATACTTTGGTGGTGGTGGTGGGGTGTGTGCGTGCGTGCATGTGCATGTGTGTGCGCGCATGTGTGTGTTCTGTCCCCACCCTCCCTGAAAAGAGTGTGTGGTACATTTGTTCTTAGTAATGTCACACTGTGGAGAGAAGGCATAACTTGTTTGGTTCTTGCCTTAGCTGGTCATAGGAACTCAGTTTTGTTAGAGCTGTAGGAACTATTTTACTACCATATGGAACTGTTAAATGCCCAGGCCAGGACTTTGAAAGTTAGGCTTCTTCCTAAACAACCTTGATTTTTGCCAGTTGATTTGGGCTTTGGTTTGGAAATGAGGTTGTGTAGTTTGCAGTACAGTACATGTGGAGAAGAGTTCTGAAGAGCAGGGAAAAGACAAATCAAGTTGAACTGGGATGTCTGGTCCCTTCTTAACTTGTGACAAAATAAATATTTCACTTAGTACTCCGAGTCACCTTTGGTTAGATTTTTAGGGACAAGACTAGTTTTGTTGATTATAGAAATATGTTGTCTACATGTGTTCATATATAATTTTGTTCAGTGCTAGACTCTATTTCAGGGCCTCATGTATACCACTGAGGTATACATCTAATTCCCTGAGAGATTGTACAGCTAGATATATCTTTAGCAAGTATTTCCTCCTCCTCTTCTCTTCCTCCCCTCTTCATTATTTACTTTTATAAAGAGTTAGGTTGGCCACTCTGATGTAATTACTCTGAAGTTAAAATGTTATCAATGTATACGTGATTTGGAAAAATATTGTTTCCTCTTCTGTTGAATGGTAAGACACCATGGCCAAAGTAACTTATAACAAAAGTTTATTTGGGGCTCACAGTTTCATGGCATGGGGCATTGCAGCAGGCAGGCTTCAGGGTATGGCTCTGAGCAGTAGCTGAAAGATTAGGTCTTGAGATACAACTCTTGATGCAGAGATGTTGTAAGAGGCTGCTTGTTTGTTTCAGGCCGCCCAGACTCCCAAAATAACCACTCAGAAACTGTATTAATTAAATCACTGCTTGGCCTATTAGCTCAAGCTTCTTATTGGCTAGCTCTTACATCTTAATTTAACCCATTTCTATTAATCTGTGCATAGCCACGTGGCTGTGACTTACCAGGTAAAGTTCCATCTGTTATCCTGTGTCTGTCTCCAGTCAAGCAAGCTACGTGGTTTCTCTCTCCGACTCTGCCTATTCTTTTTATACAGCATGGCTACATTCTGTTAAGCCATTGGCCGAAAGCAGCTTTTTTATTCATTAACCAATAAAAGNCTTATTGGCTAGCTCTTACATCTTAATTTAACCCATTTCTATTAATCTGTGCATAGCCACGTGGCTGTGACTTACCAGGTAAAGTTCCATCTGTTATCCTGTGTCTGTCTCCAGTCAAGCAAGCTACGTGGTTTCTCTCTCCGACTCTGCCTATTCTTTTTATACAGCATGGCTACATTCTGTTAAGCCATTGGCCGAAAGCAGCTTTTTTATTCATTAACCAATAAAAGCAACACATACACAAAAGGACTTCCCACACCACAGAGAGAGCTAACTGGGAATGGTTTTTGGAAAACCTTGATGCATGCCCCAAGTGACAAACCTCCTCCAGCAAGGCCTTCCCTCCTAATCTTTCCCACACAGTTCTACCAACTGGAGACCAGCTATTCAACTATATGAGCCTATGGTGGCCCTTATTCAAATCATCGAACCTCAGTTGAAGTAGTATATCAGGAGACTTCTTGTTTTATATCAATCTGGAGCTGTGATAAGATAATAAAAATCTCATCTCTATAGTCTTCCATTTTCTACTACTGGAGCTACTCACTGATTTAAGACCACTTAATCTGAGCTATCAGCTGTTGGAATACTCGCTTCTGTATCTCAGCACTCACAGCTTTCCTCTACAACAGTTTTATTTTCTTACATAGCCTGATAGAGTAGATACTATTTTTCAGAATCTCAGTGACTTCCATTGCTTGTAAACCCTTTCAGATTTCTGAGAATACCTTGGTAGACTCAGTGTTGATGGATTTAGTTTCTGAAAAATGCCCATTTGCTCCCTGTGAAAAGAGCAGGTTTGTGTTTATTCAGTGGCTCTGAGATGAGATAATTGGTATTTTTATGATATGAATGGAGCCTTTGTGTTTTTGAATGTTGTAAAACAAAGCTGTATTTATAAACACATTTCAAAAAATATAAATGACACTTTTTGGTGAAGATGTTCACTGAATAGCAAGAAAGTTCAGAAAAGGGAACTTTGTTAGCAATTAATAATAACCTAACTGTTTCTACTGACTGTCTCATTGATGTTTAGAATACCTGATTTTAGAAACTTTTGCGTTAAAAATGATCTTCAGATGGTGCTATAGTTCAAAAATACTTTATGAGGTGAATTGTTCCTTTTACAAGTTTAGAGTTTTAAAATTATTGTCTTTGTTTATAATGTATTCCAAATAAAAACAGTCACAAAAATATCTCTAGGAAGGTCTTGCTTGGTGCCAGATACAAGATGAACAGGGTACTATGGTCTAGTTGATTTAGTGTAAATAAGCAATATCAAAGTCTTCAGACAAAATCTAAAGTTAGTCTTTAGGTTTTGAAAATTAAAGTGACTAATTTTTTCTTGTCATTCCCCTTTTCCAAGATTTAAAACAAAGATTTTACTTCACTTTTATTTTATGTGTATGAATATTTTGCTTACATGTATATAAATGCATCCACCGTGTGTGCAGTGCCTGAGGAGGCCAGAAGAGGGTGTCTGATACCCTAGAACCACAGTTACAGATGCAACTGAACCAGTGTTCTCTGCTCTTTTCCTTTCCTTTCCTCTTCTTTTCTTTCTTTACTTTCTTTTTATTTAAATTTTTTTCATTTTGCATACCAACCCCAGTTCCTGCTCCCTCCTCTTCTCCCGCCCACCCCTCCACCTAACCCCCATCCCACCCCCATTTACTTCTCAGAGGGGGTAAGGCCTACTTTGGGGAGTCAAGGAAGTCTGAGCAAGGTATCCCACCGTAAGGAATGGGCTCCAAAAAGCCAGTTCATATACTTGGGATAAGTCCTGGTCCCATTGCCAGTATCCCCCCNCCCCAACAGATCAAGCCACATAATTATCACCCACATTCAGAGGTCCTAGTTCGGTCCAGAGTTGACCCCCCCTTGCTCATATGATCCCTCTTCCCTCTTCTCAGCTGAAATCCAGGAGCTCAGCCCAGTGCTGGTGTTACTGGATGTAGGTTCTATGATGACAATTAAGGTAGTCATTAATCTGATTATAGAGGAAGGCCAGTTCAGGCACCCTCTCTACTGTTGCTAGAAGTCATCTGGTGAATTTCTGGGAATTTCCTTAGCACCAGGTTTCTTCCTAACCCCATAATGGTTCCCTCTCATTCCTCCCCCAACTAGGACATCTCTATTCCTCATGTTCTCATCCCCGTCCCTCCTTTCTACTCCCCCTCCCAGTTTACCCAGGAGATCTTAACTATTTCCCCTTCCTGGTGCCCTTCATGTGTGTCCCTCTTATGGACCTCCTTTTTACCTAGCTTCTCTGGGCTCTGAATTGTAGCCTGGTTATCCTCTGCTTTACACCTAATATCCACTTAGGAGTAAGTACGCACCATGTTTATCTTTCTGGGTCTGGGTTACCTCACTCAGGATTGCTTTTTCTAGTTCCATTCATTTGAGTGCAAACTTGTACAGCCACTTTGGAAATCAGTATGGCAGTTTCTCAGAAAATTGGAAATGAATCTCCCTCAAGACCCAGCCATACCACTTTTGGGCATATACCCAAAGGATGCACATTCATACCACAAGGACATTTGCTCAACTATATTCATACAACCTAGATACACCGCAACCAAAGAATGGATAAAGAAAATGTAGTACGTTTACACAGTGGAGTACTACTCAACGATAAGAAAAAAAAATGATATCTTAAAATTTGCAGGGTTTACTGCTCTTAACTGCTGAGCCATTTCTCCATCCCCCTTTTCAAGATGTTTGTAGGCTTTTTAACAGTTAACTGGTTAGTATAAAAGAATTATTTTAGAAGAAGTGCATTTTACCTGTTGGTAGTGGTTTTTACCAACGTTTTAGATGACAGGAAGAAAATGCCAAGTTTTAAATTCATTTTAAGTGCTTACATGTGAGTTATAGAGCATTTTTTTATGAACTACCTTTGGAAGCTTAGGAGATTACAAATTAGTGCTAAAACAATCTTAATGGTTTGGAAGGGCAGAAGCAGAAGTTGTCTTTCTTCCTGTACCCTTTCTTCTCCCTTGGTATAGATTCATGCTTTTGAACATTTTATAGTTTTTCATGTATATGCAAATGATGCATAACTCTGATTACTGGAAAATAGTAGTTCTACAGCTTAGCTTTTCCAGTTAACAGGATACAGCCAAGGAGGGAGGAGTACTGTTGAATCTATACTTAGTTTAGTAGGTTATTTGGTTTCGTCAGTTACTTGCAATATTTGGCATATTGTAGAAAGTGATGTAATTTTCCAATACATACTACTTAATGAGGTCCTTAATGGCCAAAAGCCAAACCCAAACCTGAAAGCATTAGCAGTTCTTCCTGGTGTTAGGATTTCAGTTTCACCAACTTAATTATCCTCTTTCTTTAGAAAAGAAATGTGTCAAGAAAGGGAGCTGACTCTTGCCTGATCACAAAGTCTGGAGTTCTATTTTGGCAAGTTCATATTCCTGGATTCTATCCCCAGATATTCTAACTACCCAGTTTATAATAAACAGAAATTTATCTAGTTACTTCAAGGTTATGTCCAGCATCAAGCATATAGCAAAGGCCTCCTTCCTGTGTCATCACCAAAAGCACGGGAAGGTGAGTGGTAAGAGACTAGTATCTGCATTAATGAGCTTAATCCATTCCTGACCTCTCTCCTTCCTTGAACTCTACCTTCCAATGTGGAAGATTACGTTTTCTACACAGGCTTTTACAGGGAACACATTAAGATCACAATATTCTGCTTCTGATCCACCCATCTTTATCCTCACATGGGAAATAAAGTAAAAGAGTTCTAACATGTAAAATAAATAGAGTTCATACCAGTAGTCTCTAAAGTCTTAAATCTTTCTAATATCAACTTTAAAGTCTTAGTTTAAGTACAGTCTCATTTAAATCTATTGAAATTGGACTTATCCTGGGACAAATAATTGTTTTTTTAACTGTGAACTTGTGAAATCAAAACAAGTTATGTGTGCCCAGTATATAATTGTGGGGCAGACATAGGACAGACATTTTTCATTCATGAAGGAAGAGATAGGAAAAAGTACCTGGCCCCAAATAAGTTCAAAACTCAACAGAAAGAACAACATTAAATCTTTTAACGTTAAATCTTTTAACGTTAAAAGAAATTTCTTTCTTGTGAGCATGCATATGTGCTCATCCTCCCTCCCTCCCTCCCTCCCT